>AYEL01048649.1:0-69165 GCA_000484575.1 Olivierus martensii
TCAACTTTTATGTTCATAAGTCTTTTGCCCGTGTAGTCCTCATCTCTTCTCATTAAATGGCCAAACCATCTTAATCTACTTTCTTGGATTTTACTTGCAATATCCGTAACCTTCACTGTCCCTTGGATGTGTTCATTTCTAATCCTGTCTGCTCGTGTCACTCCGCACATCCATCTTAACATTCTCATTTCTGCCACCTTCATCCTTTGTAAATTGGATTTCTTAAGGGGGAGTGCTTCCGTTCCATACAGCATTGCTGGTCTCACCACTGTCCTGTATACTTTGCCCTTTAGACGCACAGGGATCTTCTTATCACATAGGACTCCAGAGACTTCTTTCCAATTTTTCCAACCTGCCTGTATTCTGTTATTCACTTCTCTACCTGTCTCGCTCAACTCATCCACAGTCGAACCATACATATGTATAAATATGATCAAAAATATAAATATGCCATTTCCTTGAAAGCAGCGTGATGAGGCTTTGGCGAGATATTCCATATTTTTTCTAATAAATATTATTAATTCTCGATTATATTATTAAAAATATGCGGTTTAACTTATAATTATTCCAAAGTAGAAAATGCGATTAGTCTTTTTGATAACTCTATGTTTTGGATTAAAATTATATATATTAAAGTAATAATTTATGTATAAAATGGAATTAATAAGGTTAGTTCAGTAATCTTTGTAAGAATAAACATTGTGAATTGCCGGACTAGAGGGTTGGCACGATAAAGATGATGTGAATGGAAAGATGATTTTACAAAAATTTTTGAATTTATAAGTGATTCGTGTATAAATCGACTCCGGTTTTTATCATGCCGCTATCCAATCGTTGCTGATAATAAATGATGCCGTGAGGAACACTGGAATGTCTCACAGCTTAGTATCTTCCAATTGGAATACAGCGTAAAACAAAGAAGAAAGATGATATTAAGCAATAGTGTCATTTTCAGGCTCAACTACAAGCTACCACAATCTTGATGCACTCGGCTGTCAAGTAAATGATAGGTTTCAATAAGCTGGGTCTACCATCTCCTGGAAAAATCTGGAGACTAAACGATCGCGTCATTAAGTTTTGCTTACCACTTAGGTTTAATTTCTTGACCGGACATGTTTAGAAAAAGTTTTTCAAAAAAATATGAGGCCGGCTTGTTGAATCCTATCTTCATTTGAGACAATTCTATCACGAATTTGGACGGTCCATCGTGATAAACATTAAACGCCCTACCACTTAGTAATCTATGTTTGGAAAGGAACGAAAAACAACACAGAAAGCAAGCAGTTCCAACAAGAACTAAACTCGCCTACTTTTCGACTATGTCATTTATTTATCATTTATTTAGTCTTTTGAATCCATTGTTTTTGTGTTTAGTTTTAACCTTAATTTAAGAAGCATAGATATCACGATAACGTCAGGACGCCGCTTGATGACATCATTATGGTATCAAATTATAGGTATATTGTGAAATCAACAATCGGTCCGTCGAGGTAGCCTAGTCCCTATGTCATATCTATCGTAATGATATCGGGAATGATGATGATGCTATGATAGATATCAAGGATAGACTGCGGAGTGTTAAGAAATCAAAATAAATCAATGATATCACTACACACAATACCACCTCTACTGAGGTGGTATTGCTACACCGCTAATATTTACCGCCATCTATTTGCAATAACATAAACTAAAATTTCATATACAGTACAGTAAATGAAATTCTATCTTGAAGAATTATCTTTTAATTACAGAATATTACTACTGGAAATCTGTTAATTCAAAAATTATTAGTGGGATCAGGGATCATTCATAAATTATGTCACACTATTTAGAATACTTTTTTTTTGTATATTTTACGCACCCTTTCCAATCAGGGAGATTACTAAGGGGCGGGGCCAATTCCAACCACGGGCTGCACCCACACCCGTGGAGGGGGGCCGGATCACAGATTACTAATACAGATGGGACACTTCCTATACTTTCAATGGTAACTTTTCAAAATGACGTAGTCATATAAAGAACCAATCATATTACTTCTTTAGAACGTAACATAGATGGTGCTACTAACAGTTAAACGTCATCAACAAAGCCAGGATATGACATCACAAAAATGGCTGTACTTCCTATATACAGTAATCGTTATTGTGAATACTACTTTTTTGATTTATTTCCGATTTTAAGAAGTTAAATGTATTTTTAAAAACAAAACGTTGATTTTTAATCGTATTTTAAACTTTATACATTCGAAATATTTATAATACAAATTTGATAACAATTTCTTTCCGAATTGTTAAACATTAATGAAACCTGTGTGTTTATATAAATATATTCTATTTTCAAGCTTCAGAAAACAACGTATATTATATTAATATAATTTTATTGAAAATTTATATTTGTACAAACTGGAGTTATATATCAAAAATATATTAATGATATTAAATAATAATAATGAAAACATTTCAAAATAACTAATATACAGTACATTTACTAAGCCTAAGCGGATGAGTTCTCTCACTCAATAGAAAATACGTTGTATAATAATATAAATTCCAATCTTCTTCTTCTTCCTGTTAATATGGAGGATATGACCCATAAATTCCAATCTATACTAAATACCTTTTATAAATAACTAACGTTAACTTCGATCCACGAGCTACGATCAAACGTCTTAAGAAAACAAGATGGCTACTAGAAACGAAAGCTGCTTATGGGAAACAGATTACTACGTAATATTATTATTCAATATAGTTCTATATTTTAAAATAATAAAATATCCTTTATTATTTAAATGACTTTGGAAATATTAATACTGGTCAATGTCTTGAAAAATTATAAAATTTTTAAATTCAAGAAAAAATACACAATCAACTAACTGAGAGGCGCTGTGGTACTGAAATTTCCCTGTTTTAGCTAAGTGTCCCATCTGTATTAGTAATTTGTGGGCCGGACGGTGAAGGACGGGGATCACCAGGCCGGGCCAGTACCTCGAAAAAATCCGGGACCAGACTCGGGTCCTCCAGTGTGGCACGCCAACGCGTTACCACTTGGCCATCCTGCCGCCATACTTTTTGATTTATTTCTGTCCCATCATCATTTTTCACCACACTAACCTTGGCATTCTTACTATGAAATCACAAATTTAAAGATCCTGCCATTCTACTAAAATTTTTTTTATTCTGATTTTACGTATAAATAATAAAAAAAATACACAAAGCAGTTCCTATTTTTTACTATTTTACACTGCACTCCATTACCTTTAAAAATAATTAAAAATGGAATTATATCTCCTTCCGGTAGAAGCTGCATGAAAACAGGTCACTACTACTAGAATAAACAGCTTCAGGAAGGCGTTGACGCGAACGTGAACGCGAAGAAGAATGACGTCATTGAGTTCACGTTCACAGCTAATGGTCACGTTCCACGCGTGCGTTTCTAGAAGAAATCTGCTTCACAAATTACTAATATACAGATGGGATACTTAGCTAAAACAGGGAAATTTCAGTACCACAGCGCCTCCTCAGTTAGTTGATTTAGTGTATTTTTTGAATGTAAAAGTTTTATAATTTTTCAAGACATTGACCAGAATATGTCCAAAATCATTTAAATAATAAAGCATATTTTATTATTTTAAAATATAGAACTATATTGAATAATAATATTACGTAGTAATTTGTTTCCCATAAGCAGCTTTGGTTTCTAGTCTATTTTAAATAATCTTGGTTTCAAGTAGCCATCTTGTTTCTTAAGATGTTTGATCGTAGCTCGTGGATCGAAGTTAGCGTTAGTTATTTATAAAAGGTATTTAGTATTGGTGAAGGACGGGGATCACCAGGCCGGGCCAGTACCTCGAAAAAAATCCGGGACCAGACTCGGGACGCGAACTCGGGTCCTCCAGTGAGGCACGCCAACGCGTTACCACTTGGCCATCCTGCCGCCATACTTTTTGATTTATTTCTGACGGTGAAGGACGGGGATCACCAGGCCGGGCCAGTACCTCGAAAAAATCCGGGACCAGACTCGGGTCCTCCAGTGTGGCACGCCAACGCGTTACCACTTGGCCATCCTGCCGCCATACTTTTTGATTTATTTCTGTCCCATCATCATTTTTCACCACACTAACCTTGGCATTCTGACTATGAAATCACAAATTTAAAGATCCTGCCATTCTACTAAAATTTTTTTTATTCTGATTTTACGTATAAATAATAAAAAAAATACACAAAGCAGTTCCTATTTTTTACTATTTTACACTGCACTCCATTACCTTTAAAAATAATTAAAAATGGAATTATATCTCCTTCCGGTAGAAGCTGCATGAAAACAGGTCACTACTACTAGAATAAACAGCTTCAGCAAGGCGTTGACGCGAACGTGAACGCGAAGAAGAATGACGTCATTGAGTTCACGTTCACAGCTAATGGTCACGTTCCACGCGTGCGTTTCTAGAAGAAATCTGCTTCACAAATTACTAATATACAGATGGGATACTTAGCTAAAACAGGGAAATTTCAGTACCACAGCGCCTCCTCAGTTAGTTGATGTGTATTTTTTTTGAATGTAAAAGTTTTATAATTTTTCAAGACATTGACCAGAATATGTCCAAAATCATTTAAATAATAAAGCATATTTTATTATTTTAAAATATAGAACTATATTGAATAATAATATTACGTAGTAATTTGTTTCCCATAAGCAGCTTTGGTTTCTAGTCTATTTTAAATAATCTTGGTTTCAAGTAGCCATCTTGTTTCTTAAGATGTTTGATCGTAGCTCGTGGATCGAAGTTAGCGTTAGTTATTTATAAAAGGTATTTAGTATAGATTGGAAATTATGGCCGATATCCTCCATATAAACAGGAAGAAGAAGAAGATTGGAATTTATATTATTATACAACGTATTTTCTGTTGAGTGACAAAACTCATCTGCATAGGCTTAGGCTTAGTGAATGTACTGTATATGTTATTTTGAAATGTTTTCATTATTATTAATTAATATCATTAATATATCTTTTGATATAAAACTTCAGTTTGTATAAATATAAATTTTCAATAAAATTATATTAATATAATATACGTTGTTTTCTAAAACTTGAAAATAGAATATAATTATATAAACAAACAGGTTTCATTAATGTTTAACAATTCGGAAAGAAATTGTTATCAAATTTGTATTGTAAATATTTCGAATGTATAAAGTCTAAATACGATTAAAAATCAACGTTTTGTTTTAAAAAATACATTAATTTCTTAAAATCGGAAATAAATCGAAAAGATAGTATTCACAATAACGATTATACAGGAAGTACAGCCATTTTTGTGATGTCATATCCTGATTTCCTTTATTGGCTTTGTTGATGATGACGTTTAACTGTTAGTAGCGCCATCTAAGTTACTTTCGTTCTAAGCAATTGATTGGTTCTTTATATAGACTACGTCAATTTGAAAAGTTACCATTGAGGAAGTGTCCCATTTGTATATTAGTAATCTGTGATCTGCTTCAGCAAGTCGTTACTTACCTTAACTTTCCCAGTTCGTTCGTAAATTCGTACGTAAGCTGTTACTTCTCTTCTTTTTTAAGTCCTTTGCTATTTTACTTACTAAGCTTTCATTATAACCGTGTGTTTGGTTATATTTTTTATTAGATGCATTTCCCTTTCAAATGATTCAGGATCATTACAATGAGTTTATGCTCTATTTATGATGGATCTTATGGCCGCTTTTTTGTTATAGCGTCACATGTGTATGACATCATATTCGCTTAATACGCTTGCGCAGAACCCGAACATCCGGGTCCGTGACTGGTTGATTAGCTTTCTCTATTTTATCAAAATCAGTTCGATAGTAACTAGAAAAAATATTTAGATTAGATAAAAATGAATCAAAGCTTTTCACTCAGTATGAGCAGAAATCACACCTAAAAATATGGTATAAAAGTAGGTCTTCAAGTTATGCTTTTTAACATTTTTATCACAAAATTTAATTATCATACAGATACAAGTCTTAAGAACGTGCATACTAAAAGATATGGCATTATATTTAGTCGTTTAGTCACCAGTGGCGCCGAGACGGGGGAAGAGGAGACAAATTCACCGAGCCCGTAGAAGATTGAAGGTTTGGATCGCTTCCTAACAATAAGAATTTACTATATATATGAGCCCAAAACCTTGTTCGTACCGGGGTCCGGGATTTCTCTCGACGCCGCTGTTAATCACTATAAGCATAGGTAATCACCAAGTGAACCTCCCTGCCTAAGCGTCGATTTTGACATTTTCGACATGCAGAACGCGATCGAATGACGTCAAATATAGAGCCTTTCCTTAACTCACGTTTGGACGTAAGAAACTCTCTAACGACGATTCGAAATGACGTCACGATTTCGTCATTCCAGCAATCGACGTGTATCATACTGGGTACTCATAAATCAATTAGATATAATCCATTATCAGATGTGAGTGCAACTCTGTTAGTAAACCACGCCCACATGTTTTTCCATATTGCCAATTAATAAATTCTTTGATAAATAACTTTCGTACAGTCTTCAGGATTATATTTAATTATTTTATAACTTTTTGTGTATCTGCGGGGTAGTTCCCGGGAATTCCCGGGGACCAACTATAATTCCCGGGAATACAAAAAGTGTGAAAATCTTACAATTTCCCGGGATCCCGGGAAATAAACAATATGTATAACATCATATTCGTTGAATACGGTTGCTCAGAACCCGAACATCCGGGTCCATGGCTAGTTGATTCGCTTTCTCTGTTTTATCAAAATCATTTCGATAATAACCACCAAGTGAACCTCCCTGCCTAAGCGTCGATTTTGCCATTTTCGACGTGCAGAACGCGAATGAATGACGTCAATATAGAGCCTTTCCTTAACTCACGTTTGGACGTAAAAAACTCTCTAACGACGATTCGAAATGACGTCACGATTTCGTCATTCCAGCGCTCGACGTCATTCTCGTACTACACTTTCATGTTGCTGAAGCTGTCTAATAAGAGCATTGATCACTGAGTGAAAGTATGATCTATCACTAGAGCATATTTTATTCAGTCATTTGACCAACCCAAAAATTAGGTGCTAAATTAAAATAATATATATTAATGCAAACAATAAACTGTCAAAATAAATTAAAATTGACTTTTAAACAAATTTTATTATATTTTTATAAGGATTACAGTTTTCATGACTTAAAATAAATTCTAATTGAAAATTTGATTGAAATAACTGATAAAAATGTTTATTTTTAAATTATTTTCACATAATCAATAAATTTTTCTCTAGATAATTAATGTTGGCTACTATAAAATCATTACACCACAGAAAAATTAGAAATTACTTTAATAGAAAATTTTGTTTGCTTATAAACATACAATTAGATATCGGAATTCAAATAAATAAAATATTTCATATTTCAATTTCAATATTTTTAAATTATTTTCACATAATCAATAAATTTTTCTCTAGATAATTAATGTTGGCTTCTATAAAATCATTGCACCACAGAAAAATTGGAAATTACTTTAATAGAAAATTTTGTTTGCTCATAAACATACAATTAGATATCGGAATTCAAATAAATAAAATATTTCATATTTCAATTTCAAAATTTCCTTATAAATATATTTAATATCTTCCTGTTTAAATTTCATATCTTAGTGATCAGTTTTGATATCAAATCCAACAGCTATTTTTCCTGTTTCAGCTTTCGTTTCTGACTGATCATTTTTTGTTCCAATTGGGATATGATTGGGATAAAATTTAGATTTGGAAAAAGACTTTGGAGATTTGGAATATGATTTGGATAAGGAATTCGGATTACGACGTTTCTCTGCTCTTCTCTATCTATTTTTCCTGTTTCAGCTTTCGTTTCTGACTGATCATTTTTCTTATCAAATCTTCCATAATTCCTCTGCTTTTCTGTATCTGTTTTTTCTGTTTCAGCTTCCTTTCCTGACCGATCATTTTTTATAGAAAATCCTGCTACTGCGTTTCTTTGCTTTTCTGTATCTGTTTTTTCTGTTTCAGCTTTCTTTCCTGACCGATCATTTTTTATAGAAAATCCTGCTACTGCGTTTCTTTGCTTTTCTGTATCTATTTTTCCTGTTTCAGCTTTCGTTTCTGACTGATCATTTTTCTTATCAAATCTTCCATAATTCCTCTGCTTTTCTGTATCTGTTTTTTCTGTTTCAGCTTCCTTTCCTGACCGATCATTTTTAAAATTGGCAACATTGTTATTTTCTCTATCAAGATTTTTCTGTTAAATATAAAAATAATTATATTGTATAACATAAAGTGAAATAATAAAATATTATACATAAAAATTAATATGGATAATACGGTTGAAATGATTAAAATTGAGTATGCAGGAATAACCATGTGGAAATATTTTGGCTTTCCATGCAATATTCCGAAATCATATTTGGAAATTTGCAAATTAGCATATGGATGTATGAATGAGCAAATACGAGGTGATAGAAGGTGGGAAATACTTTTCAAAGATGAGGAAATATTATATTTGGCAAGATTTTACTTTCACTGTTTAAAATAAGAAATTGATGCCATTGTTGTATTCACAAACAATTATATCGATTTAATAGTGATTAAAGATATTTAATAATTTAAGATTGAAACAAATTCTAAGCTTTAAACATTAGAAATATTCTATAAGCATTCATATATCCAACTATTTCATTGCATTGTGGCAGGTCAAGCAAAATGTTGTCTTATATTTTATTATTTGGTGTTAATAGTGTAATTATGCTTTTGTTTACTGTTTGATTATAATCTTTGTCAATAAAATAAAATTTTATTCAATCTATTTGTGTTTGTTATTTTTGTATAAGTTAACAATTTTTTTAGCATAAAATATATATAATTTTTTTTTTTTGACAATTCACTCTCTATGGTATTTAAATCTACTTTTCTTCAAAACATTAAACGATTAGAAAAATGCAAAAATTGGAGTATTTTGAGCACTTCATTCGAAATGATCGAAATCGTATATGTATAAAAAATTATAATACAATAATAAAATGGTTTAATACTCCATATTGAAGTACTGTATATTTTATTAACTATTAGGATCTGTTTAACGCACTTATTATTAAAATAAATGGGCTACGTCTGGCCACCAAAATAGTGAATTTACTATAGCATTGAATGTGCGTTCGTGAAAGTACCTCACAGTGAACCCCTCTAACAGCTTCATTTTTCTATTCAATAACATTGAGTATATAGTCTATGGATAGACTGCTGCTAATGGTACGTTGCTATAGACAACGAAGCCACACAAATGATGAGATCATGTGGTATAATAATGCATATTGGGGTACTACACTCTTTTTATTAATTATTTGGATCTGATCATCATGTTTACTAACATAAATGGATACGTCTGGCCACCAAAACAAAGTCAATTTACTATATTTTCCGACGTTGCTTGTAGATGTAGCGGGACGGTGTCGCTTATTGCTAAAAGTGAGCAGTCTATCTAATATATATTTAGATCGTTGGATATTTCATTATTGCAGTATTATCGAAAACAATTTAATTATTTTTATAAATTTCAAAATATGGAAACATATTCTACAGCGTAAGTGAAATGAAAACAATAACAATTTATTATAGGGAACATTATTATAGATTCCTCGAAAATCATATGTAATTTAAAAATAGTCGAGTCCAACGGATAGCATTTCTTTCTTTCACAACATTGTGAATGTTAAACATTGATGATGTTAAACAATAAAAATACGTAGTAAAGTAACATTACAATAGCAGTGTCTATTTTAAGTAATATATTATGATTTTTGTAGATAATTTTCCTTTTGAGAATAGATAGACCAATTAGATATTTTCAATGACACCACTATATAAAATAGTTTGCAGAGAGAAGAGAGAGACAGTATAATTTTGAATAAACGAATGATATTGTCATATAATGTATATAGTAATTATTAATTTAATTTTATAGTTCTTATAATCTCTTTTATTTATTAAGAATTTGTTTTGCGCTCAGTTTGCAGAGAGAAGAGAGAGACAGTATAATTTTTGAATAATTAATTTAATTTTATAGTTCTTATAATCTCTTTTATTTATTAAGAATTTGTTTTGCGCCCCTATGCAATGCTTAATAGGTTTAGTGCTTTAAGTTGGCCCTGGGCACTAAGATTCGTAATGGCTTTAATTAATATAACCCTATACTTTAATTATTTCAGGTTAAAATGTGTCGCAAAAAAGAGGGATGAAGGTATATCTTATGCTGTATATACAGTAAGTGAATAAAGTAGTACTACTACTACTTTGAAATATACTTACGTTCCTCAACAAAATCATATCTTTAAATATAATTTCTTTCTTGAGTTTTCTTCCATTAAATTCAACATCAGGATTCTTAGCATTAACAACTAAATGTAATGATAAATTTTAGCATAAATGGAAAATATAAAGTTATCTTGTTAGTTATTGAAACTCACCATAGAGAGTTAGAGCGATCAATAGCAATAATGAGAACTTCATTTTGAAAGTTTTGAAATTTTCTCCGATGAAATCTTCTAATTGCTCTTATGCTTTGGACTGGCCTATATATACTATCTGGGATGCTTTTAACACCTGTAAAAGGCGTTTCTATCTGTCAAAGCTACAATTCAGACATTTTTTTCATAAATAATGTGTATGACGTATTTTTTTAATTCCCATTTCAATCAGTCAGATAACTAAGAGGCGGAGTCAGTTCCAGCCACGAGCTGCACCCACATCCGTGGAGGGAGCCGGATGGAAAAGGACGAGGATCGCTGAACTGAGCGCGGAAACCCGAAAAAATTTTCATCAGATGCCGGATCCAGGACACGAACCAGTTCTCCTCTGTGGCAGGTCAACGCTACCACATGGCCATCCGGCCGCCATGTTAAAATGTTATCATTTGAAGGATCTTGTTTCAATTTTAATAGAAAAAATTTTCTATTTATATTAACACTATTTTTCCAAATTCCAATGTATTCTTAACTAATATTCTGAAAATATTTTCTGAGTACTCAAATAAAGCAACGATTAGTGAAACTTTTTTAGTTAGAATCATGGAATCTGCATACATCAAAAAAGTTACACACAGTTTAATGAATAATAGAAGCTTATTAATTTATCTTGTATTTATGATTGAAGTAGATGAAACTCACATTTTTACACGTAAATATAAGATCGGAAGAGTCTTACAATAGGAAATAGGTTATAAATGGAATTTGCAGAGTAACGTATTTTTTAAAATGGTATGATATCGCGAATCAGTAGTTCTGTCCTTATCAGGAATGTTATCGGAGGTTCTATTATTATTACTGATAATTAATCAGATATAGCGAATCGCAATAATTAGTTTACAGTCATTTTCAAGTAAGTCTTTCAAAAAACTTCATAGATCTTGATTTTTCCTGCATAAATATGCCGAGAATTTTTAAAATTAATCCAAAAAAATCTGCTCAAAATATAATGTAATTCGTCAGTTAAATATTTTTTTTTTTTAATTTTTGAGAGACAATGAATCAACTATACTTTACACCCTGTTTGACAAAATTATTGATGTTTTTAAAGTTTCTTTTAATCTTCATAAATAAGTATTAATTTAACCCTTTTTTATATATTTTCTTATGTTAATGAAAGAATGAAAATCTTCAAAATTACCTATATATCATAATTAGAGATTGTGTTTTCTCGGATTTTTTTCTTTCTCGAGATTAGAGATTCCCTTTTACAATCTCGAGATTCTCCAGAATAAACAAAACATTTAAAAAAAGTCCTGTTTTTAATAAAGTAAAGAATAAAACGAGGCAGGAAAACATGCATAATGAAAACAAAAAATATTGGGTTCTTATATATAGGTTTTTTTTTCATTTAATCATTTAATTGTGTTGAAAAAATAGGTTACATTTCTATAATATCGAAAAAAATAATATCATTTGTTAAAATAGTTTTAATTAAAATAGCTTTTCAACGCATACAACTCTATTGATTTATCTATTAAATGGGTCCTGTGTTTGGACACAAAAATTCCAGAAAAATGAGATTATTGTGGCCACTCTTATATAGATGTATATGAACATTTTAACCTATATGATTGCCTATTTTTTTATATACATCACTATATTTAAATATTAGACATATATCCTTTAGAAAAAGTTTGACTTTCCTGTTTTGGCTGCGTAATTTTCTAGAGAGAGACTATTGTCGCTGTCCATTGGTTGAAAGTGGGATATTTGGGTAATGATTGAGGGCTAACCATAGATCGTTGGGGCTAACTATCCACTCATATCTTCTGATATACTCTCTTATATAACCACAGATGTCATCGTTACTCTGGCAAATTGCTGAATGGGTTACAAACCAGAAATTTGCTTTGCTTTGGCTTACGTAAACGTCATCATAAATCTGACTATCTCACAATATGGCAGCATTTATAACAATAGAAATATTTAAAATGACTAGGTGAATATATAAATTGTAATAAAATCATTCACTATTTTCACTAAATCAATTTGGAAACAAGCTTAATTGTATTGATTATGAAAATATTACATATAATAATTAAACTATTTATAGCATTTTTATATAATTGTCATTTTGTTGTAGAAAGAACGAAAAGCTATATACAATTTCCAGTAAAATTATGCATAATCATTTGCATAAAATATTTTAATGACCTAATTATTCTCTTGGAAGTTTCGAAAAATTTGAATTATTATAACATAATTATATTTGGAAAAAATTATACACCAAAATAATTAATTATTAAATATTTTGTATACTTTTTTAAAATTATAATTAACAAAATCATTATTACATTTCTTCGATTCTAAGAATCATCGATATAATGATTTATTTATTTATTTTGACAATGAAGAAGAAAAAGATATTCAAATTTTATTATAAATTTAAAATTTATTATGTTTTTCGTAGAATAGAGAAAAAATATTTTATTTTGCATCGATACAACGTGTTAAATATAATATAAAATACTTTATTAAATTAACAAAAACAAATAATATAAAATATAACTCGATGAAAAAATATATTATTATAAAATAGGATCTTAATGCAAATAATCAGATAAGAATTACCCTATGTCATAATACAATTATGTAAAATTCATCACAATTTAATAACTTGTGGGAATAAACTTTCAATTGATGGCATAAATTTTACTTTGGAAAAATAGTTTTAGAAAGTTTCGCGTGGATACTTGTTCCATCGTAGACTACACATTTTGTTTATCTAGGACAGCCATTCTCAACCGGCGGCCCGGAACGCACACTAATGAATTTAATGAAAGCGCGGAATTCTTCTCCCACATGCAAAAGAAAATAAAAATTCTGATATTAAATAATTTTTTTAAATCTGGAAAAATTAGAATTTTCCTAATTTGTTAGGTCCTTCCCGATGCACTCGTAAAATTTTCTTTCACGTGACACCAACCGGTTGCCGACTGCTGATATAGCGTGTCGCTGCCCGCTTAATGTAGCGAACAAATGAATGTGGCCCGGGAAAAAAAAGGTTGAGAATCGCTGATCTATCTAGGAGGTAGCTTTATAATACATATTTTGAATTTTGTGTTGGTGATTTTTCAAGAATTTTAATCTTGTGTTTCGAGTCAATTCGATCTTTGAATAAAATATACAGGAAATAATAGTCACTTGGATTTTTATATATTGAATTTGCGTATTTCAAAATATTTTATTTTGAAATTTTATACTTAAAATATCGACATAAGTTAAAAAATAATTTCAGAAAGTAAAATAAATTTTCTTGGTAGAAACTATGGATAAAAAAATTCATTATATTTCTCTACTTCCCGAGTGTTTTAATTTTCTTTCGTATTCTTACAAAAATAAGTGTGCGTGTGCGTAAAATCAAAGTGCGCGTAAAATCAAAGCATTTAGACGATTTGAATTATCCCCATTGATTTCCATTTCGTTTTGATTTTCCAACCAATAACAAAAGTAAAGCGATCGCGTTTTAATCGTGGAGATTCAATTGCCACAGAAATCCAGGAAGGACAAAAATGGAGGCGAGTAAGCGGACGACGCTAGTTTGCGGTATATTCTATATACAGAGCTTTAAAATTAAAAGATTAAAGATTTTCACTCGGCGGAACGGAATAAAGACATTTTATTCGTAATAGAAAATGAAGCGAAACCTACATGATTATTGAAAAAAATTATCCGAGTTTTTATATGAGCACTAACTCAATTATATAATATTGCTTATCAACTTATTCGTTACACTATACACACTATACGGCAGGTGCTATTCGGCCTATTAGCCGGGTGAAATCTTTCTACTTACGGGACGATATCGATTTAGGAATCATCCTTTAAATAACTTCCATAGAGCTCTTCCATCCCCGTGGTGCACAGTCCGTGGATGTACAGTCTAGCCAATCTCGATCAATGTCGTCGATCGGTTAAAGGACCTGGAATGGGGTAGCTTTTTAAATATATAGAAAATTTGTATAAAAAAAATTTTAACTGACGGAAAAATAAGAATCGACCTAATAAAGTAAATATCTAAAATTGACAGTCGTGTTGATTCGGGACTTGTGCGCTTTCGAATTTATTTTAAATGGCCATGGTAACGCATCTTAATTATATATTAGAGGCCGAATTGGCCGCCCGAAAACGCTTGGGCTTTCCACTCTGGAGTACCGGATTCGACTCCTCGAAAATATCACGAGGTCCGGGCCGGCCTGGCCATCCCTCAGCTGGGATGGGCAGCGGGTGGAAGGGCTGGTTTTGCCCCGCCACTTAGTATTCTTCCAGAATGGAATGTGCCGTTATCTGTTGACAAAAAAACATGGAAATCGATGGCTATGTCGGATTGGAAAACATACTTGGATTTCCCAGTCTACAGTTCTCGGGTCCCGTCCGGGAAAATTCTTTCGCGGGTTCGTGTCCGGACCGTGGATAGACGGGAATCCCGTATCACCCGCTCGACCCCTCATCCGAGTGGGCGGTCGGTGGCGGAATGGTTATAGCGCTCGGTTCCGACTAAAACGTAGCGTCGTCCTTTGACCGAAAAGTTGGTGACCACTAACCGGACCACCTCGGAAAGTTTAATTTTTATCATTTAATCGATTATTATTCAAAATCGAAAATTAGCCAAGATGGTGGCGGATGAAAGCCATAGCTGTAGACATTTAGTTTCTGGAACGGTACGGTTAGGTTTTTTGTCGATTTTTAATTTTTATTTGGCTGGGTAGGGGGATGGGCCGCACGGTATTCACCATTTTTCACCGAAAACTATATTAGACCATACTTTCCGAAGATTGAAGAGATCCGAGAGATTAACGTTAATAAAAGGGTCGACCCGGCGTAATCCAATAGGTGGGACGAGAGAGCGACAGCTAAAAGGTAATACAAATTACTTTTAACGAAGGAAATACGGTAATCGATGTGTAAAAAAGTTTTCGATTGTTTCGGTATCTATTTCTCGAAATATGTCCCATAATAAGTTATTCGAAAAAAAGCGGTCTGGTAATAGGTCTCTCTTCTACCAATACCGGCGCGTCTTCCCGGTCACACTACCCTCCTAGATACCGGTTCAATTTAGTAAGTTTCGCGTATTGCGCGTTACCGCTTATCGATTTATTATCCGTTTTCCACGGCTAATAAATCGATAGAAGACGGAATTAGCTAAGTTTTCTTGCACGGGTGGAGGGACGGTGGCCATCTAG
This sequence comes from Olivierus martensii, assembly GCA_000484575.1. NCBI lineage: Eukaryota > Metazoa > Arthropoda > Arachnida > Scorpiones > Buthidae > Olivierus > Olivierus martensii. The sequence goes on from AYEL01048649.1 coordinate 15,724, forward strand.
CGGACGATGGGTTTAGCCGACTGTCACACCAGGCTGACATTCACGGGCGTGAATGGAGATCCCGAAGAAAAAACTTGTCGGTAGAGCTCCAACCTGGATGGAAACTGGAACGATTTTAAGGAGAGATGGAGGTTTAATTGGCGAATAAAAGAAAGGCGACGACTTTTGGAAGTAAATGGGAAACCGAAGGAAACTGTAATCGTATATCACGCTCCGACTGACAGCAATTAGCCGTGGGGAATTTTCTTTTGGACCGGAAACCGAAAAAAGTAGTTTAGCAATTAGCCGACAGAAAAAACGAAACATTTATATACTTTTTTAGTTTCGGTCTTTTTCTAATTTAATTCGGCGCTGTAAAACATTTAGCGTTTTAAATTATTAATGGCGCTACTTCCCGCTTTTCCTACCGGCCCGGGTGAAAGGCGGATCGATAGCGAAAATGTCTAACGAAATTCTAACTGGTTTGAACGAAAATTATATTTCCTTTTCGACCAAATAACTTTAAAATTTATCAGTTTTCCTATTAGCGGCCAGTTATACTCGAATCCACACTACGCCGTAGCTAGAAAATCTACCTATAAAACTATATTTACCAGAATTTTGAAAATAGTAATGAAACTTATACCGCGTTCGATGGTATTAATCGACTAACTGGTAGATTAAACCTGGATTTTGATACGACTAATAATAAGTTCATTCTCGTTAATAATTTATTAAAATTAAGAAATTATGCTATAAAATTTAATAATCGGGTAGTCGCAGTTTTTAAACTTAATATCGGAATTTCCCGGGTTCTTCTTTAAGCGCTGGGTGGATGGTGGCCGATATGGATCCCGTATTTAACAGTGACAAATTCCACCATACTCGGATGGACCGGGCGTATTAAGGTATCGAATGTAGATAATTTAATTTTCCAAAGAGGTTTATTAATTTTGAATGACTGGATGTGGGCAATATCGTCTCTCTATTAATTCTTCGAAAACTCTTTACCAAATATTCCTTAAAAACAAATTTTATACAGTCTTGCGGATTATTCTCTTTTTTCTTGTAGTCGGGAGTCGGGTATTATTTTCGATAGAAAACTGATTTTTGACAATTTTTCTTCGATTTCGAGTAATTCTTAATTTGATAATCGATTTCAAATTATGAACAGATATATATCGAAATAATGGATGGTCTGGGTGGTCTTTAATATATTATACGTTGTTTTCTGAAGATAGGAAATAGATTATAATTATATGAACACACAGGTTTCATTAATGTTTAACAATTCGGAAAGAAATTCTTATCAAATTTGTATTATAAATATTTCGAATGTACGAAGTCTAAAATATGATTGCCGGCCGGATGGCCGCGTGGTAAAGCTTTGGCTTACCACCCTGGAGGATCCGGGTTCAAATCCGGATCCCACACCTCCAGTTTTTCAGGAGGGGTCCGGGCCCGGCCCGTTGAACCCCATCTTTCAACCATCCGGTTGACCCCTTCACGGGTGTTGGCCAGCCTGTGATGGGCTCTACGAGTGGTCGCCGCCAGATATAGTATATCCCAAGAGGATATGGCGGCGTAATCTAATTAACCTAACCTAAAATATGATTAAAAATCAATGTTTTGTTTTTAAAAATACATTAACTTCTCAAAATCGGAAATAAATCGAGAAGGTAGTATTCTCAATAACGATTATACAGGAAATACAGCCATTTTTTTTATGTCATATCCTGAATTCTTTTATTGTCTGTGTTGATGGTGACGTTTAACTGATAGTAACGCCATCTAAATTACGATCTAAGCAATGTGATTGGTTCTTTAAGTAACTACGTAATTTTGAAAAGTTACCATTGAAAGTATATCGAGTGTCCTATCTGTATTAGTATTGTGCTTAAGCCGTTCTGACCAGATTGTTTCAACAGATGACGTCATAATCCATTCTGGTAGAAAACTATTTGGCGGGGCGAAGCGAGCCCTTCCACAGTCTGTCCATCTGCGGAGGAGTCAGGCAGATGGTGGAGGAAGGAGATCGACGGTCCGGGCACGGACCCCATGATAAATATTTTCAAGGGGTGGGATCCGAGACTCGAACCCGGGTCCTCCAGAGTGGAAAGCTGAAGCATTTCCACGTGGCCAATCCGCCCGACCTGACCAGACTGTTAGGAAGTGTTGGGGTCAGTGGATGAGTGAAGATACCACCAGTCTCGGAACGCTCTCGACGGATCACCAAAAGAGAGGACCGTCCGCTCCTCCCATTAGCACTAACAGACCCAAGTGTTTCGGTTTTTCCCATCCAGAGACAGGTGGCACCATCGTTACGGGTCCCAGTCCCTGCCAGAACCATTTCCAGAAGCCTGACCGAACGACAATTGGGCTCAATGCGCCCATTACGTGCGCATCATTGATATCCACTCACCGTCGCTCGCGTTGGCAGTAGTGCGACGAAACTGGACTGCTACGGAATGGAACCGGATTATCTTCAGCCACGAATCCAAATTCAGTTTGAGCACCACAGCCGTATTCGTGTCTGGAGGTTCTCTGGTCAGCGCCGCCATACTGCCTCGGCTGTCGAGCGACACACTGCCCCCACAGATGGTGTGATGGCCTGAGGAGCCGTGGTGTATGACAGCCGGTCACACTTAGTAATGATCCGAGGGACAATCACAGCGCAGCGATATGTTCGGGACATCCTGCAGCCACCTATGTTGCCCGGAGGGAGCCTTGCCATTCTTGTGACAAGGTTCCTCTGGGCATTTTCCAGCAGGATACTACTCGGACGCACACAGCCAAGGTGTCACAGATCAGCTCGGAGGACAAAGGTCAACTATAATCTCCAAAACAGAAACTGAAGAAGAAGAAGAAGGTGTCAAAGGCGTGTCTCCACCAGATAATAGAATGGAAAGTGGCGTCATCTAGCGAGAAAAAAATATTCTGGTGTGTGATCAGAATATTAATAGAGTTTTATATTTCTTAGGTTTTTTCCAATGAAATCATTAGCGTGGTTTTTCCCAATGATTTGGTGAATAGGGACGTACACGTTATCGCGGTGGTTACGTTTCGTATCATCGCTGTAAAATGAATCACGACCGTTTTTCATTCGCTAATATATTTGAGGTGAAGAAAAACTTCGTCGTAAAATCTGTGTATTGATAGAAGGTATCAAAACGAGTCGAAAATGTCTAATAAACATATGGTCTAAATGGCACTGTTTTCGAGTTATAACTATCTGAAGCCAGCCAATCACCATCACACACAAAGCGTCACGATGGGTCGCGTTACCAAGACATGTCGCATTGCGAGCGACGCGTCGTGACGCTTTATAAACTCAATGATGATTGGCTAACTTTAAAGAGTCATAACTCAAAAACTGTGGCGGTCGGATGGCCGAGTAGTAACGCTGTCGGCGTGCCACGCAGGAGGACCCGGGTTCACGTTCCGGGTCTAGTCCCAGATTTTTTCGGGGTCTGGGACCGCCCCGGTGATCCCCGTCCTTCACCATCCGGCCCCCCTTCACGGGTATGGGTGCAGCCCGTGAAATACAGTATATCCCATGAGGATATGGCAGCGTAAACTAATTAACCTTAACCTTCTAATAACTTTCAATCTATTTGATTGAAAGTTACCAATCAGATAATAGGATAGAAATCAATCAGATTTCTATAAAAATCGAGAGAACGGTCTGATTATTAAAGCCGATTTTTTGGTAGTGTTAATTAGTTCTGCAAATTTATATGGTTAAAAATGGCGAGCATTCAATTTTTCGAGATAAAAATGAAAAAATAATGTGTAAATTAAATTTTTGTTTTTTATTGTAGACAAGTGGCAGTAGGCGTTTAGACAAGGGCTTCGGTATGGCTTTCCTACTTTGTCACCACAATTTTTATAACAGAATTATTTAGATTATTATTTATATAAATTAATTTATAAATAAATTGCATCGAAGATGATTTTGATGACATATATTTTAATTTGAAAATAGTCGATTCGAAAGGAAACCACAATTTCTTTTCTCACAACTTCGTGAAGTTAAAAAATGAAAATACGTAGTTAAAAATAGCATTATAATAGCATGGTTGCCTATTCTGAGTAATATTTATGATTATTGTAGATAATTTTCATTTTGAGAAAAGACAGATCGATTTGATTGATATTATGAATGACTCCATTTTATAAGATACAGTAGTTTGCAGAGAACAGAGACAGTATAATTTTTTGTAAAAACGAATCATATTGTCATGTATTTTATATAGCGAATTGGAACAAAATTTGGATGGATTACAGTACATTTCGATCTCTGATTAAAATTAAATTAATTGCTAATTTAATTTTGTATTTGTTATAATCTGTATTTATTAAGAATTTGTTTTGCGCTTCTGACTTTAAGCGCCTCTATGCAATGCTTAACAGGTTTAGTGCTCTAAGCCGGCCCTGGGCACTAAACATTCGTAATAGCCTCAATATAAACGCTATAAGGTTTATATTAAAGCCATTACGAGTCTTTAGTAATTACTTCCAGTTGAAATGTGGCGCAAAAGATGAGAGGGAGGAAGATATATCTTATATAGTAAGTAACTAAAGTTGTACTATTACTAGTTTGAAATATACTTACGTTCTTCAACAAAGTAGTTTCTTTAAGCATAGTATCTTTCTTAAGTTTTCTTCCATTAAATTCATCATCAGAATTCTTAGCATTAACAACTAAAATGTAATAATAAATATTAGCATAAATGGAAAATATAAAATTCTCTTGTTAGTTATTCAAACTCACCATAGAGAGTTAATGCAATCAACAGCAGCAATGAGAACTTCATTTTGAAACTTTTAAATTTTCTCCAGTGAAATCGTATAATTATTGTTATGCTTTAAACTGGTCTATATATACTATCTAGAAAGCTTTTAACACCTGTAAAAGGCGTTTCTATTTGTTAAGAGTTAATTAAAGCTACTATTCAGATGTCATTTTATAATTAATGTATACGATGATTAAATATCTGCAATATGGATGGGCGTTACGGCTTTGTCATTTCATGGATGCTGCTTTAATTATCAATCCTAAATCTCCAAAATTTTCAGAGATAGAATAGCCTGCCCTTTAATTTCAGTACTTCGCTGAAAGCTGATTCCACCATGGATATCAAATAATCTCTGATAGAGAACAGATAATGTAAGAGAAAGAAACAGTTGGTTGAAATGCATTATTGCCTACATCAAGTTATTAGGATATCGAAATTAGCCGATTAGAAGCTGAAAATTTGCATTGAATCAATTAGAAACATAATGACCTAAATTGCTAAAGGATTTGACTGTTAATTCTACAAAATTAAACATTTTAGGAAAGATTACAGTATTGTTAATTTTTAATTTCGGTTTTCACTCTTACTCCTTAATAAATCACGAAGCAATTATAAGCGCATTAAGATAGTTTTCCAACCCCTGTGAAGAAATCAGCTGGATTACACAGGATAAGATCAATAGATCTGATAGGATTCATATAAATTGTTGTGATGAGGATCTAAAATTGAATCTAAGTCCCTTATCATAAAAATTACAGGATAAGATCAATAGATCTGATAGGTTTCATATAAATTGTTGTGATGAGGATCTAAAATTGAATCTAAGTCCCTTATCATAAAAATTTCCATGTATAGAAAGATTAATTGTAGATTCCAACTTGAAGCCAATGGTTGACCACTTTTATTGTAAAAAAAGTTAAATCTTTATGTCATTTTCCATTCGGTGAGTACTAAGTGGCAGGCATTCCAATATTAACCACAGACTGTCCACATCTGATGGGATTAACTGTCAGGTAGAGGTGAGTTCAAACGAACCGTGCCTATAGCTTTATAGAAAAACTTTTGGAGGCGTGATTCGGGAATTGAATCCAGTCTTCCACGATGGAAACACAGCAAGTATCCATCATGACCATTTCAATGACATGAAGAAAGATTAAGATTAATTCGTCTTCTCTAACGCTCAGACTTCTAATTCGAAAAAATGCACATATTTTCCACCATAACTCAATTTTTATTTAGCATATCGTTACTAAATTTTGTGCAATTGTATATCCTATTAACGGGATATGCTATATACTTTTTGGTAAATATCTATAAATTAGATGCTTTTAAATTAAAGATGCTTTCGTAGAGAAAAGTGATTTATGAGAATGAAGAGTCATAAGGATTCATGAGCGGCTTTTATGTTTCATTTTATTTTCCGGTTCCGGTTCTTGTCACGATTTTTAAGTTTCAAATTCATATAATATATATATATATTATTTGAGTGGGAATTGAAGAAAATTTATTCGTATATAATTTAATCGAATTTGTATGTTAGTTTATAGATAGCCACAAGTTTATAAGTGATTTTAGAGATAACTACGTGTTCAAAATTTATTATACATTTTATTATTTTATTTGCATTTATTGTTTACCCGTTAAATTAACATTCTTCTCTGTGTACAGAAACATGCTGCATATAAAAAAATCTGCTAGAACGGTATCTCTGCGGAATAAGGCAAGGCATGTTTAGCAGACCTAACAAACTCGGTATAAATTTTGAATACGTTATAGCAAACACTCGTTTCGAAACGAGTTTAAATTATAATAGATCGTTTCTTGAGCTTATTCGTAGTGGTAATTTTTGTTTTAACTGCACATCCTATCAAAAAGATTCGATTATTCAGTTGAGAACGTTATGGTTCCTGACCAAGTTCCAGACAAACTAATGAACTTTTTAATAATCGAAGAGATTTTTATAGTTCCAATACATTCAATTATATTATTATTTCATTACACTCAGACATATAATGTTCCATATTAATATAGTTTTAATTATGCCGCCGAATCACATATGGGATACTTTTGGCGGCGAATTTTTAGAACCCATCACAGGCTATGCCCATAGTGGATCTAGTAAGTTCAATCAGAAAGTTAAAAATGGAGTATCCTGCAGAATAATTATGGTAGGCTACTAGCGGAAAACAGGAACCATTTAATTTTCTTTTATACTCTGATGGTGAAATCGTATATAAATTCTGTCTCCACTGATATGGGGCTGATTTACTACACAATTTATTTTATAATTAATTATCGATCACAACCGGCAGTTGAATAACTACGTAGACGTGTACTGTCATTCAGTAATTGCAGGATTTTTTTTCGATTGTTAGGTTCCATACTTCCAAACTATTTTCAGGAGAGGTCTGGATCGACCATCAGATGATGAATGGGAGTCGTTGAACCCAGTTTTAATCTGATTTGATGAAGAAAATTTCTGAGATTAAAGCTTTTGATATTTTTGTGATCTACTAAATTTAAAATTTACACATAACAGAGTTAAAAACCTTTAAAAAATTAAATATAAAAAAATAAATACATTAGAGTATATAAATTATTTAATATTCGAATATAAAATTATATTTTATAGATTATTTTAAATTGATCATTAATAATTTTATGCAAAATGGCAATTGCTTTATTCCAAATGAACAACTGGAGTCTTTCATCAGAACAGAACAGATGTTGATTTTATTATAAAATTATTGCTAATTTTATCGCGACATCGAAAGTTATTTTCAAATATTTTATTAGGGTGAAACAAATTTTCGTATTAACTAATTTAATGTCTTCATTAATAAATCACAATTTTTCTTTTCACTTCTATTTTCTTTATGTTAATTTTCAACTTTAATTATTGATTAAAACTTTAAAATGCATTCACAATCTATATTAATTAATAATTAAAATTTTAATTACTGTATAAGTTAATATCTTTCCTATGGAATTTAAATAATTTTTTTTTTATAAGTGAATAGATATTTATAGTCGTATTTTTTTTGCACAGGTGCCGGTATTCCTTACTACTTGACTGCCTTCAACAGACTGGATGCACGCCAGCGTAACTACATTTTAGAAATAGGTGCCGATACATCGTACCGGTGTTCATCCTCCTGAATGGAGCCCTCTTGCTGTGGCAGGAGGGGTCATCGGCTTTTGTCATTATGTCTGTATCTGTTTTGCAGCCGGGCACATACGTTAATACCCTGTTTACACTATGCAATTTAAACCAGTTCAAGTCGTAGAATTTGTTTAATCTCATAAATGTGAACGGATGCCAAACTCGTTTGAAAACGTCACACTAATGCATACCGTCGGCCGGATGGCCGCGTGGTAAAGCTTTGGCTTACCACCCTGGAGGATCCGGGAATGCAAACACTCTCAGCCGATTTACTAGGACTGAGGCGAAAGTCTACCGACCGATCGAAATACAATTCGTAATGTCGTCGTATTTCTTACATATTTGTTTTGAAAGAGCACCTTGCCTATTTCTCCAGATCTCTCTCTCATTCTTCTTCTCGCCCTCGTTTGGCCTATTTATGACTGGAGGAGATCGGAGGGGGGTAAGTTGCGTATAATTCGAACTCCGATTCTTACAGTGTACTGTATACGTATTTGTTTAAAATGGAACAATTATGGTAAAAATAAAAAAGATTGATTGAAAAAGTAATGTTTATTGTCTATAAAATTATAGTTTGGTATATAATTCAAAATTACTTAAAAATAAATATATTTTCTTCTTGTTGTGTTTCAGGAAAAAATATTGTTTACTATCGATAAAATTATGCAGTTTAATACAATTCAAAATGTTATGTCTTTAATCGTCGGGTCTAAATATTTAAAGAGCGAATACGATCAGGCTACTACTGGCACAACCCTCCTTTAAACAACAGTGGAACTGCGCCACGGATAGTGTCGCATTAGGCTAATAGCTGGCATCTAAGCGTCAGTATGACGCTGATACGCTGGCGCCAGCACGCGCGAATAGTCATACGGCACTGTGGTAAACACAGTGCCGCTAGCGTCTGGCTGTCCTACGCGCTACCAGATAGATTTTTTTTAAATTATTTTTTTATACAAAATAAGAAAATGGTATAAGGTGGTCGATGATAAAATTAAATATTACAAGCGAATATAAATAAATTAATAAATATATTTATATATGGAGAAAAATTGGAGAGGCTGCAGTTCCCCAGCGCCTACGCACCAGTCTCCCGTAATTAGACTATCTAGGGACGGCCACGTAAGTAGGTAAGATCTATTAAATATTGTAATTAACAGAAAAATAATAATACACAATATGTAAGAAAGGTATCCGAATTTACTTCTAGCCAAGAGAGGCGGTGTTTTCATCATTTGTATAGAAAAATGTAGGAAACAGTTAACCGAGCTTCGAAGGAAGGGTAATTCCATATACAAGGTATATCATTTAAAACTAGAATTTTTTAATTTATTTTAATTTTAAAAATTTATTTTCGAAGCTTTCTTCGTTTATTTTTCCATTTTGGCTCAACTGTTTTTTTTTTAATTCCGTATTTCCCAATTCCTGGGTAAAATAACGCGTAGGAAAATAAATTAGCATTTTCTGAATATATATGGTAGAATAAGAATATAGCAAAAAATAATACAATAGCCGAGTTCCGGAGAAGTATACACTATTGGTAAATTTAAAAATTAGTTTAAATTATTATAAAATAATAATTTTCCAGTTTGAAAAATGACCAACTTTTGGACATAAACTGTAAATATTCATATTTTAATAGTAAAAATACCGGTATTTGTCCTCTTTCCGGAAGCGAACCGCCACCAACGAAAACGCGCAAATCCATGTCTCTCACACGTATCGACCCCTTAGATCGGGGATTGCCAAAGTGGGCCAAATTGTAAATTCCAGAATATTTGGCGGGCCAAAAAAAGTGTTACGGAAAATACGTTCAAAGCGATAAAAAGTTAGATACGAGGAAAAGATTTATACTAATTTTATAAGGTAATCGTTCTTTATTTACGAGAATAATTATATTTTACTACAAACTGTTTAAAATAACACATTTCAAAAATAATTAAACAAAAATACTTAAATGGAAATAAAAAACGAAAAATATAAAAAATTCATCAATCTGAAGTGAATGCACAATAAAAAAAAGAAATAATAAATTCATCTATCTGAAGCGTGTGACTGGTGCAGTTGTTTTGTTTTAATAATATCATTGGGGCTGGGTTCTAAGTCGGTCGAATGTATTCTTAACACGGCTGGTTAATGTTCGTGGATTAATTTCGATCTCAATAATTTCAATGTCAAAAATAATATAAGCATTTCTCAACATTATGCCTCTAAACATCAAACTGAAACTCATTCCTGATTGGATGTTGGTTCGGGATGGGTTGGGACAAAACAAAGTGACCGCCATTATTTTTCAATCGCTTTGGAAGTTAAATTGCTCGATGAGAATTTGAAAGCAGCATTTTGATGAAAATTTTACAAACCTGTACTCAAAATATTGAGATAGGGCTCAATGTAAAAACATAATTGTGTGTGGGGCGTTTTCGGTAATTGTAATCTTCCGTAACTTCATTATATCGTACTATTTATATGTTCCGCGAATATTGAAAAACGATACATATATTTAAAATTTTTTTTTCTTAATACATTATTTAATTACATAAACTTTGACAAACACGGGGCCCGATTGGGTGCAATCGGCATAAATCCGGCACTGGAAATAATTATTATTATTTCATAAAACGTGTAATTTATTTTCCCATATTTGTATGCATGCAGTTTCGGAAAGAGGATTAAATTTTCAAAGATAATTAAAAATTCTCTCTCTCTAAATAAAATTAATTTTAAAGATTTTTAAATTACAGTAAAATATGAAGTAATGGATTTCCCACACGAAATGAAAAAAAAAGCTACAAGTTTATAAAATTTAGAACTGAAATGATGTATTTCTGTTAAGTATACCTTTTTTTGATGAAACAAAATGGTTTTAAATTTCTTTTATAATGTAAAACAAAGATTAATAAAAGTGTCATGCTTATCTTCTAACTCCACAAAGATTCCATGAAATGGGATAAATACAGTGACATTCAAACATGATTAAAAATCAGAGTTTTATCAGCTAAAATGTTTAAAAAATTAATAATAATTTCTGCTAAGTGTTTCTATTTATTATTTAAAAACTGATCTATTTGTATTCAAAATAAAATTTTACCATTTGGTTGCATTATTATTTTGTATAATTTGATCAAAGAAATAAATATAATGAAAAAATTTAAATGATAACAAATTTTATTTACAACATGGAAGACAGTTTCTGTTATAATTTGAACACTATTAAGAATTAATATGAAATAAAATTATTCACATATTAAAAAATTATTAAAATTTCAACATAAAAAAAAATCTTAGCACAAAAATTACATTAAACAATGAAATGTAAATACTTGTAGCAAATATTTATATAATTTAATCTATAAAATGAAATATTATTTAATTCTTAAGTTTATAATTCAAGATGACGTTGTAAGATTCTTGATTCTATTTCGTTATGAATTTTATTTACCTATAAATATAAATAAATTTAATATATATGAAGTGATATTAAAAATTTTATATTTATGCATTTTAGATTATACTGTAATTACTTTATAGTTATAATCCTTTACACGTTGTTCTCTCTGTTTTTGAACTTCAGATTTATCTTCAGCATATTTTTTAGATTCGTGTCTTTCATTGGAAAAGTCTAATTCTGCTTCTAAGAATTTTAGTTTCTTAACACGATGTTCATAATGATGCAATTCATCCTAGAAGAAAATCATATAATATAAATATTCAATGAAGTATTAAATTCTGTGCGAGAATTTATATGATTTCACCTTCAGCGATTCAAGTTCACTAGGAGTAAAATCTGCTTTCTGAGCCATTTCCCATAGCTTATTTACACGAGTTTCTTCAAAAATTATTCCTTTGCCCTTTAAAACTTTACCAGCTAAATAATCATAATCCTTTCTAAGATCATTGTACTGTTTTTTTAATAACTGTTGATTATTTGGTATATTTTTCTTATATTCTTCTTGCATCAATGATTCCACAGAATTTTCCATTTCTTTTGGAAATCAAATAAAATTATAATTTTTATCGGTTAATTTCAAAATTTATAACAACAATAGAGAATAAAAATTTACCAGACATAGAAAGTGTAGCATCCTTATTGACTTTGTCAATCAGATTGTGATAAACATCTATTTTTTCTTGATGATGTTGAAATTCTTCCTTTAAAGTTTTTAATTCTTCATCTATAAATTTCAATATTTTAAAATAGTATAATAAATAAATATTGTATATGAAAGATGGATTGTCAGATCTTTAATTTTCTTTATTTTTTGGGGATTCTTGAAGAATATTATATTATTTATATGCCATTCATGTTCACTAATAATATGATTAATTATTTTAATCATATTTTATAATTCATATGATTAAAATAATCCATCATATTAATTAGTGGACAAAAGTGGCATATAAATAGTATCATCTCCTTCAAGAATCCTCAAAAAAGAAAGAAAATTAAAGATCTGGCAAATTGTCTTTCTAACTTGATCTATCACCATTTCAAATAATAAATGTAAATCAATTAAATTAAAATTTTAATATGATCTAAAATAATTTGTCAACTTTAAAAAAAAGAAGAACTAGCACTTTTAGCAATAATATGAATATACTTTAATCAAAAATTATCATAGAGTACTATTCAGATAATACATAGCCATCATCATTGGTAGATAGCAGCATCTTCAAGATAAAAATGGAGCAAGATTTAAAATTCCATTATGTATTAGCTGAAATTACTAAGGTAATTTTTGATTAAAGAAAAAGAAGAACTAGCACTTTTAGCAATAATACGAATATACTTTAATCAAAAATTATCATAGTACTTTCAGATAATACATAGCCATCATCAATGGTAGATAGCAGCATCTTCAAGATAAAAATGAAGCAAGATTTAAAATTCCATTATGTATTAGCTGAAATTACTAAGGTAATTTTTGATTAAAATATATTCGTGTTACTGCTAAAAGTGCTAGTTGTTCTTTTTTCTTAAAGTTTCTTCATTAAAGCAATGGATTTTTGAGTATTATTTTTTAATAATTTGCCAATATGTATCAATAGAATTGAAAACTTTGTATTACTGCTAAAAGTGCTAGTTTTTCTTAAAGTTTCTTCATTAAAGCAGTGGATTTTTGAGTATTATTTTTTAATAATTTGCCAATATGTATCAATAGAATTGAAAACTATTCAACTTCTTTGATGTAGTAAGCCAAGCATACTGAAAGCCTCTAACTGGCAGACTGAACTGAGGTTGAGCAGAATCCAAAGTTTTCAGCAGCAGTTTCAGACAACTACAGTGCTATCAATGGAAGAGATTTAAAAGTGAAAAGTTGTATGGAACTTAGATTTGAAAAATATGTTACCTACTTGGTATTTTAGGAGGGTACTGAATCATCCCCCAAGAAATTATTTTCATCCATGGAATCACATGAAATACCTTTGATATTGAAGGAATATATATATAATCATTTTCCCTATGTTTGCAAGTTAAAATGATTAGTCATTATTTACTAATCAAAAGTTTTCAGCAGCAGTTTCAGATAACTACAGTGCTATCAATGGAAGAGATTTAAAAGTGAAAAAGTTGTATGGAACTTAGATTTGAAAAATATGTTACCTACTTGGTATTTTAGGAGGGTACTGAATCATCCCCTAAGAAATTATTTTCATCCATGGAATCACATGCAATACCTTTGATATTGAAGGAATATATATAATCATTTTCCCTATGTTTGCAAGTTAAAATGATTAGTCATTATTTACTAAAAAAAATGCCAAATTCCATTAACACAGTGCTGCCTGGCTGGGGTGCAGTGGTCAAATTTCAGGTCATTGCAATGAACCTACATTTTATGATGCCTTTCGATCTATTTTATTTTATATAAACTAATTTGGTTATTTTTTGTTTGAAGAAAAATTTTCAATTTTTAAAAATCGAGAGGATTTATTTCATATAACTGAACAGAAATTAATCTTGTATTATATTTATAAATTTGTAATTAATTATCAAAAACTGGCAGTTATTGGCAATTACTTTATACTATAACAGTAAAACAAATAATAGTAACAGTAAAAGTGAAGAAGTCTATCAAGAATATTTAAAAATTCTATATAATGAATAAACTAATTAAATGCAGATTAAATAAAATTTTATAAAAATTTCATCATGCATTTAAAATATTATAAAATGTTTATTTAGAAGAAAATTATAAAAAATTGAATTTTTGATACTAGAGGCAAATCTTACATTAAACTATAATTAAAATAACAGTGCCACAAATACAGATAGACCAATACAAAAATAATGCAGGAAACTCAATGAATACATTTTTTAAACAGATTCGTATAACATATGCCATTGAGCAAAGAGTTCCAATGACTCATATGTAATCCAGAACTTGGCACTAGTATGTTAAGAAATTAAAAATGTTGCATTGTGTGGGAAAATGTGTGTGTGTAATGACACAAATTTATTAAATATTTTGCTGCATGAAAATGTCAAATGTTGGTAATTATGTCTGAAAAATGAACAATGTTCACCATCTAAAGTTTGATAAAGAAATAATATATACTACCACAATTACCTTCTCTGATTCTAATCTCAAACTGTTTTTTTATCTTCACATGATGACATTGCCAATCTCTGTGCTTTAAACTGTGATTATTACTGTATTTGTTAGCTTATAAGAAGTACTTTTTCCTTATAAATACTATAAAAAAATCTCCCTGCATCATATAAGCTGAAAATGACTACACAGCACATGCAGAAATCTGACAAATTGTCAGGCAACAAATTGAAATTAATGGATATATCACATCTCTATAACAAATAATATAATGTTGAACCCAAACTGCCAAATCAATCCCAACAATTCAATAGATATTTCAATAATTAAAAACAATTTATATCAATGCCAGAACCATCCCTCAATCAATACCAATGATTAAGCAAAGAGTGGTGTCATCTACAAATTAATGATTTTAATTCATAGATGGCACTCCTCTGTTTAATTATTGATATACTTATTAATTACGGGACATTGCTAGCATTGGTATAAATTTTTTTAATTATTGAACTTTCCATTGAATTGTCAGGGGATTGATTTTGTGGTTTGGATTTGATTTGTATGTTTCTCTTGAAGTTTATAGTCTATAATTATAGATTACAATGAATAGTTTATATACTTTTCAGTAATTATCATACTGTTGAAGAAGTAACATCATCATGATAGTGCATTAAATTCCAGTTATTCATTAAACCTCAATCAGTGATGATTATTGTTATAATGATGTTGGAATAATATGCCAGTACAATAATATATCTGAAGTTGAATAGTATTAAAATAATAATAAAATTTTCTTTATCGGATTTTATTTTCATTGAATTTGAAATTTCCATTGTATTGACATTTTTTAAAGTTTTTTCATAAATTTATCATTCCAAAATTAGGATGAATCTTCTATGCCAAAGTGTCTTATAAGCTGATAAATACATTATTTTTCATTGTTCATGTGTTTTCATTGTGGTATTTTTAAGATGTAATCTTATTATTTATATAATTTGGTTTTTTAATCCTGTTTTTATTAATTTGTCTTCATTAATTTTTGAATTTCAGTTTCATTTTTAGTTAACCCAGTTCTAAACGGAATGGTCAATAATTTTTATGATTTAACCACAAAATATATACAGCAAGAACCCTGCTTAACGCTGCTCCATTTCACACTGTTTCGATATAATTCGGTTTTTTCGAATTTTATATTTTCATTGATTTACTTTGGCATGGTTTTATTTTTACATAAATCCTAAATCGTAGGAATTTGTTGCATCGCCAACAAATTCCTATGCCATCTCACAGTATGCTTGATATCAGTGCAGTATAGTACATACGAAAGTCTGCTGCGGTCAGAGTTCATATTTATGATCGGTCATCAGTGTTATTTTACTGTAATAAAAATAACAATTATCCCATTTTAGTTTTAACCCGAATGCTGCCACTTTAAACTATAGTTCCTTGAAGTTAGAACGTTTTTCTTTCATCAATTTTTTTCATTGTTTATAGCTTACTGCAATCTGATTACTGTTTTTTGTTCTTAAAACTTTTTATTTTCTAATTTTAAGAATTTTTCATGAATGATTTATGAATACAAATCAATATTAGCAATAAAAAATATCTATAATTAATGTAATACAATAGTAATGATACATGTTACAAAATAGAATAAAAAATGCTATGTATATATTTTTTATTCACTATCCTGCTTCACCTATCCTCATTATTTACATGTTTAAATAACCTCGTTTAACACTTTCATTTAGCGCTTTGCTTCCTTGGAACGTATCCCCCGTATTAAACGTGGTATTAGCGTAGTTACATATTTTTCAGATTTACAATTAAATTTTTTTATATTTATTCCTAATGATTAAAATCTTCTGTGTTTTGCTTCCTTGGAATGTATCCCCCGTATTAAACAGGGTATTAGCGTAGTTACGTATTTTTCAGATTTACAATTAAATTTTTTTATATTTATTCCTAATGATTAAAATCTTCTTCCTATAAGCCATTGCGAGTCTATGCGGCCCTTGGTTTTAACAAGTATGTGCATTTCTGGGTTAGATTGATTAAGCTGCCATATCCTCATGGGATATTTTGTATCTGGCGGCGGCCACTTATAGAGCCCATCATAGGCTGGCCAACCCTCATGATGGGGTCAACCGGATGGTTGGGTTGAACAGGGACGGGCCCGAACCCCCCCTGAAAACTGGAGGTGTGGGACCCGGGCTTGAACCCGGATACTCCTGGGTGGTAAGCCACAGCTTTACCAAGCGGCCATCCGGCCGACCTGTGGTCATTAGAATTGTATTTAATTTGTAGGAATTTGGAATGTGATTTTTTATTAATAATAATTTATATAAATAAAAAAATTAAACATAAGTATGTTTTTTGGTCATTGTCTCCGGGTGAGACCCAGATCTGAGATGGCAACACTAATTTTTTTTATTACATATTTTACGCCCCCTTTTCAATCAGAGAGATTACTAAGGGAGCGAGACCAGTTCCAACACGGGCTGCACCCACACCCGTGGAGGGGGACCGGATGGTGAAGGCGGGGATCACCGAGCCGAGCCTTAATAATCTCTCTGATTGGAAAAGGAGCGTAAAATATGCAAAAAAAACTCAAAAATGGTGCCATTTAGACCATATGTTCAATAGACATTTTCGACTTGTTTCGATGCCCTCTATCAGCGCACAAAATTTTACGACAAAGTTTTTCTTCGTCCTGTATATATAAAAGACTTAAAACAAATTTACACGATTATTCGTTAAGTGCACCATAGGTCTAAGCCAAAAAATTTCAGCTAGATAACCGCATTTTAAAGCATTCGGGTATCACCTGGGAGGAACCAGATTCTATTTCGTGTATCGCACCCCCTCGAGGGGAGCCTGCCTTGACGTGGCGAGGGGGCTTGTGCCGGCAGACACTACGTCTGTATCTGTGCATCTGCAGCCGGGCCGATAAGGTCATAGTGTCTGAGTCACTAAGAGACTCCCAGTGGGATGGCATTTTTCCAAGAATCCCTACACTGGAATAAGGTGCGTGTGCAGATCGCACACCAGTGTCCTTAGGGCTCATCCTCCGGTCGGGCCTGGGAAACCTGTACTTGATATGTGGGGGAGATTGGTTAAAATCCGTTCCGTTTTTCGGGCCTCGGTTGACTTTCTATAGAGAGGCCCAGCGGTGTCGGGCAGAACTCGGACTGGTCACCCGGGTAGTCCTGACACTGCCCCAGGTGAAAAATTCTTTCTGGGTCGGTAGAGCCGCGGGCTGCACCCTTACACTCGCCGATGGGTGCTCTGTAGTTCGCAGATCGACCGCCCAAGTTCCTGCGGGTCCAGGATGAAGAATCGATCCGACTTATGCCTCGCGTGAGGTACGAGTGCTCTAAAAGGGTCCCAAATCCGAAGATAGTGTACGTTGCCGACCGACAAATGACGGAATGATAGAAGCCTAACCAGTGTCCATCCGAGAGGTGGTCGAACTCGGACTGTTTCCAGACCTGGAAAAGCTGACTTCCCAGGGAGAAGGCCAAACATGGTGGCGTGGCCTCGAGCGTTATTCGGCCGTGGGCAGACACCAGAGCCTGGCTATGGCTCGGCGTGGTCGATAAGTCCCCGTAGTGGCCCGCGGCAGTCTTCGGGCTGCGAGAAAGCCGCATCGGGACACGAAGCGGGAGATCTCTCTCGCCATTTTACCATGGTCCGCCATCGAGAGACAACGGAAGATGGTAACTCGAGTGTCGCTCCCATCAGTAGAAGCCATATTTTTACGACACCTTGGTGCTGTTAGAGCTGTGGATACGAACGAGAAACTTTATCGATACACACAGTTTTTTACATCGCTCTAAAGCGTTACGGGAATTCGGTGGGAGGAGGTTTAAGTTAGAGGTTACAGCGGTGGCGGCTGGTGACTCGAAATGGTGGGGTTGTGCAACTTTCGAAATGTGTATACCATCAATATGTATATATATATATATCGATGATGCGTACACACTCTAAATACAGTGTATACTATATTTAGAGTGTGTACGCATTTATTTAGAATGTGTACAGTGTTGTGGGGACCGAGGACGGTAATGAGACGCCTGTAACGACCCTAACTACGATAAACGTCAGGTTCTGAAACCAGTCGGGATCGTTGTATACGATGCCGACAAACAAGCGAGCGGTATATGTATTTAGCGCGTGAGTAAGGACGGGTAATAATTGTGCCGTTCAGCAAATCGACACAGAAACTACGTTCGTCGAAGAACAACTTCCTTTATTAAAAGAGAGAGATCTCTATCACAAAATATTATGATGGATGATCGCAGAGAAAGAGATACCTGTATCACAAACTCTAGTAACGTCGATGTCTCAAATAATAGTCTTTATTCCTTATTTAACAGTCTTTAGTCCTTATTTTTGGAATTCGATTCCTGGAGCACACGGAGGATCTGGTTGACGATAACGATGTTTCACACTGTCTTCTTTTCTTACTCAAGAACAAATAAAAATAATCTGGATAAATAAAAATTAGACAATGGCGGAAAATAGCGGAGGATCTCGTAGAATAAGAAGAAACTGGCGTTGGTCACCCGTTGTGATAGGACTGGCGGCGGACGGGTAGAACAAGCGTAACAGTGGACCAAGCGTAGTAGTCGACCAAGCACCACACGGGACGCGAACCCGGGTCCTCCTGCGTGGTACGCCGACAGCGTTAACACTCTGCCGTCCAGCCGCCTGGCAACCCTAATTGTGGAAGACAGGAATCGATGAGCCAGGCCTGGACTCATTACAAACATTTACAATGAATGGAACTCGATACTCGAACCCGGTCGGCCGGATTGGCCGCGTGGAAACGCTTCGGCTTTCCACATACCCATTGACCTTCCCCGACCCCACCCCCAGGGATAGAACCCGGCTGCCCACCTTTCGAACACTCGCAGAGTCAAGTGTCCGACCCGGTCGGCCGGATTGGCCGCGTGGAAACGCTTCGGCTTTCCACTCTGGAGTACCCGGGTTCGAGTCTCGGGTCCCACCCCTTGAAAATATTTATCATGGGACCCGGGTTCGAGGATTGGTCGCGTGGAAACGCTTCGGCTTTCCACTCTGGAGGACCAGGGTTCGAATATCGGGTCCCACCCCTTGAAAATATTTATCATGGGGTCCGGGCCCGGCCCCGGGTCCCACCCCTTGAAAATATTTATCATAGGGTCCGGGCCCGGCCCATTGATCCCCGTCCTCCACAATCCGGCTGACCCCTCCGCAGAGGTGGGCCGGTGGAAACGCTTTGGCTTTCCACTCTGGAGGACCCGGGTTCGAGTCTCGGGTTCTATAGTATCTCGAGTATCTAGGATAAATCCCCTTGAAAGTATTTATCATGGGGTCCGGATCATCCATTGAAAATATTTATCATGAGGTCCAGGCCTGGCCCATCGATCCCCGTCCCCTTAAAAATATTTATCATGGGGTCCGGGCCCGGCCCGTCGATCCTTCCTTGAAAATATTTATCATGGAGTCCGGGCCCGGCCCGTCGATCCCCGCCTCCACAATCCGGCTGATCCCTCCGCAGGGATGGGCAGTCTGTAAAAGGGCTTGTTCCGCCCCGCTACTTAGTACTCTTGCTGAGTGGAAAGTGGCGTCATCTGTTTGTTTATCTGTTCATTATTTTATACATAAAATGTTAAGGTATTTTTATTAATATGTATGTAATATGGATAATAAGTAACTAATTTGTGATCATTAGATTAGGTTAGATCAAGGATGCACAGACCGCGGGCCTCATGGGGCCCTCCGTTGACTTGTTGGAGGCCCGCCTCACCATGTGTTGTTTTAACAAGTCATACAATCTACGAAATATGTATAGTTTTGAACAATGCTCTTTCAAATAATATTTTTCTGATGTGAAATTATTTTTACAGTGGTTCGATAATAATGTTTTTAAGCAATAAGAAAAAAATAATCATATTTGTAATAATAAACATTTTTTTATTTTTACTGTGGGTGTGTGAAATGGATGATTTAAAAAATTGTACATGCGCACATGCACTGCCGCTTACCTAATGAAAATTTACAATTGTTAAATTTTATTAAATCAATGCAATACCACGCATCCAATTAAAAATTCTTTGTTTACTTTTGATTATATTGCTTTGTAACAGGTAATTTTGGCCGGATTGGCCGCGTGGAAACGCTTCGGCTTTCCAGTTTGGAGGACCCGGGTTTGAGTCTCGGCTCCCACCCCTTGAAAATATTTATCATGGGGTCCGGGCCCGGCCCGTCGATCCCCGTCCTCCACAATCCGGCTGACCCCTCCGCAGGAGTGGGCAGCCTGTGGAAGGGCTTGTTTCGCCCCGCTACTTAGTACTCTTGCTGAGTGGAAAGTGGCGTCATCTGTTGACAAAAAAAAGATACTCGAACCCGGGTCCTCCAGAATGGAAATCCGAAGTGTTTCCAAGTTGCCAGTCCTGCCGCCGTCACTTAGAATTAAAGTTGCACGCCACTAGTAGTGACAAGAGTGACATGCAGCTTTAATCCTCCCAGAGGCAAGCGAACACTTAATCATGCAGCAATCAGACTGACTGCGTTGATAAGGCATTTTGATTAATAGATGTCATTTCAAAAAGTAAAATCAATTAATCACGTTAGCCGGATGGCGCGGTAGAAAGGTGCTATTCTTCCAACTGCGGATCTGAGTTTAATTCTTGGTTCGTCTCACACTTCTGGTTTTTCAGGAAGGGTTCGGCAAGGCTCGTTAAACTTCGTCATCCACCTGACAGCTGATTCCATTATGGGAGTAAGTGGCCGGTGGTGGGCACTAGAATGCTCCGCCAACTAGTACCCATCGGGTGGAATGAGATATTAAACAACATAGAGAAAAATAATTTATTATTAAGTGGCAGGCTGTATGTGGATACAGGTGCTGCCACATACAGCCTACTCCTATCGAGCGGCCGGTGGTGGGCACTAGAATGTTCCGCCAACTAGTACCCATCGGGTGAGATATTAAACAACATAGAGAAAAATAATTTATTATTAAGTGGCATGGCAGGCTGTATGTGGATACAGGTGCTGCCACATACAGCCTACTCCTATCGATGGATTGATTGGCGGGTCCGGATCCCTGAATAAATTTCCCAAAAAGTACCAGCCCAATGGTTTAGGCGGGTCTTCTGGGAGGAAGCCGAAACGTTTTCATATGGCCAGTCCGATGAGCCTGGTTGGTGAATGATAGGAATTAATAAGCCAAGTTTGTACTTTTCGCTAATTTTTTCAGTTTAAAGTTGTATACTCTCAGCTGACTACTTGTTTTGTAAGATATTTGCCTTCCATCTGAAGAATACAAAATCAAATCCCACCCAATTGCAAATTTTTTAGGTATTCTAATCTCCATCCTTTATCACACCAATCTCATTTAAGATATTGTAGCGGTTCGTAATGGATCTTAGAATGTACCACTTCTTAATACTTTCTCTGTAAAGATGAAATGCAGTGTAAAAATCAAAGAAGCAGAATCCTTATAATGTCGTCAATCCATGTGTTTTATTTCTAATAGAGATAAAACACTTGGATTGATGACATTATATAGAGATTCTCTATATAATGATACTTTATATACTGTATATATATTTATACATAAAAAATAATACTTAAGATAGAGACATTATATATAATGCTATATAGAGATTCTCTATTTAGCATTGAATAAATACAAGATTTTTACTTATTTAACACCAACGTAACACTAATTATTAATTATCGATTTGCTTATTATAATAAATTTTATTAGGATGATATATTTTGGAATGATTTTTTTAAATATTATAATTCAAAAAATTATGTAAGAAGGAAACATGGAAGGAAAATGAATTTTGGCTATATGTTGTGCTATTTAATAAAAAGTTTTCAAAACGGCGATAAATTTTGGATGGCGCCAAATATAATCTGTTATGTTGTTTCTTTGTTCTATGTTTTAAAGAGAATCTAACTGAAACAAGTTATTTCGGTAATATTGTTTTTATTCTGATAAATAAGGTGACCAATCGTCGTCCTTTTGTAAGTTTTGTCCTCCCTCGAAAAATGTCCTCCTTTTCCTTGTGTTGAGTTTTTATCTAAAGAAATACCAGACATTAAAATAGATGACAATTGTCTCTCTGAAGAAATTAGAAGACTGAATATATAGTCATGGACAAAAATATTGGCACACGCTGCAATTTCACACAAAATAGCGTAAATCGACAATAAAACGAAAATTCATTCAAAATAAGAGCATGTAGGCGTAGGAAAAATCAGTCTAGAGTTTATTACAAAATTTAAAGGGAAGTGTCATATCAGAACAGGTGTAGAGTGATGATGAAGTTGTCTGTTCATCAAATCAACGGACAAAACTATTGACACAGCAGGTAAAAAAAAAACTATGGCATTAATACTTTGTAGTAAATCCCTTGTTCTTGATGACAGCTCTTAGTCTCTTAGGCATTGACAAAACCAACTTTTCAGTTGTTTCGGACGGAATTTTGTCCCATTCCTGTAGGAGAAGTTGTTTCAGATGGCTTAAGTTATTTATAGCATGTTTTCGAACTCTGTTTTCCAGTTCTTTCCATAAATGTTTGATCGGATTCAAATCCGGGGACTGTGAGGGATGATTTAGAGTACCGGGAGTATGATAAAGAAGCCACATACAGATAATATGAGCCGTATGTTTTGGGTCGTTGTCCTGCTGAAAGCAAAATTTTCCATCCAAACTTAGTTTATTTGCACTTTGTAGAAGATTTTCTTTAAGAATATTCAGATAGACTGTTTTATCTATTATACCATTTATGAATACAAGCTTCCCCACACCAGCAGCTGACATGCAACCCCACACCATCACGCTATGCCCCCCATGTTTTACTGTGCCTTGAACATTCCTCTCCTGCAACTCTGTGTTGGGTTTTCTCCACACTAAAGCCTTTCCGTTACACTGATTTACGATGAATTTACTTTTGTCCGAAAACAGTACTGTCGACCAGAATGCATTATCTTTGTGTTCATACTCTTTTGCAAACGCAAGCCTCTTTTTTCGATAAATTCCTCTCTTGCAACTCTGTGTTGGGTTTTCTCCACACTAAAGCCTTTCCATTACACTGATTTACGATGAATTTACTTTCGTCCGAAAACAGTACTGTCGACCAGAATGCATTATCTTTGTGTACATATTCTTTTGCAAACGCAAGCCTCTTTTTTCGATTAAGTTTATTTATGTATGGCTTTCTTCTGGCTACTCTCGCCCTATAACCAGCATGATGAAGGACTCTGCGTACAGTTTTTGGATGTACCACCTTGTTCAGATTGTCCTTAAGCATCGCAGCAATTTCAGCTGAAGTAAGCTTTGGATTTTTCTTGACTGAACACACCACTGTTCTCTCTTCTCTAGGAGTTAACTTCCGTGGGTGGCCACATCTCAGTTTATTTTCCAACTTGTGGGTCGAATGAGCATGCTTAACTACACTTCTTACAGTAAATCAACTCCTACCAATTACTTTTCCAATTTCTGAATTTGATTAATTCTGTTTCTATAAATGCATAATGATTTTTCGCTCCTCTACTGAGGTTTCTGAACCTCTGCTATTCATTTCGGCAAACGCAAAATAGATTAACGTTTCACACTTAATACGAATAGAGGTATCGATCAGTGACATATATCTACCTTCCTGGGTTCAAACAATAATGTAAATTAGCTATATTAGCATACAAACCACCACTGAACCAATACTTTTGTCCAAGCAAATCACTTACTTCCGATGACTTTCTAAATTTTCAAGGCCCAAAAATTTGTAAATAATATTTGTATTCCTTATTATTGCGTAATTGGCATATCTATTTTCCAAAAATTTGTAAATAATAATTGTATTCCTTATTATTGCGTAATTAGCATATCTATTTATTATGCAAATGCGATTCGTGGGCTATAATGGTTTTAACAATAAAAATTTATACATATTCTTTTAAATCAGCCGTGCGCCAATATTTTTATCCATGACTGTATATTTAAATTCTGAAAAATTAATACAATGGGAAAATGAACATGTTGAAATTGATAAAAGATGGGTGGAAATATTCAGCCTTTTCAAAAATAAACATATTCCATGTGAAAATTTATTTATTCTTGTTCAATTTAGATTATGCTTCCCTAGAACTAATGCAGCAGTTGAAAGAGTTTTTTCAATTGGTAATGATTTTTGGACAAGTGAGAAATAAAGATTGAATATTGATACTCCAACTGCATTACTTGCCATTAAATTCAATATGAAGGACATTTCTTGTTCAGATATTTCCAATATATTGTTGAGAGATGATACATTGACAAAAAATATTCATTCAATTGAAATGTACTCATTTAAATAATAATTAATAGGCATGTCAGCATAATTACAATATAAAATGCTACAAATGTTTTTATTGTGCATTTATCATATTATAGTGTATTATTGTTGCAATGAATAAAATGTTTCTTTTATTTACGATATTTTTTCTTCAATTAATTTGTGTCGTCCTTTTTATTGTAAAAAAGTTGGTCACCTTATAATAAATATTTATATTATAATATGGATTTAAATTTAATTTCATATGTTTTGATAAAGGTTAATAAAATAAACATTCATGAAAGATATATTCTAAATAAACTTACTATGTATACAATAGTTAATCTTGAATTATTGAATTTAATAATAAATAGTAAAATTTTGTACAGATATTTTATTAAATCAGTTATATTCACATACTAACCTCATAAGGCAACACAGAAAAGGAAAGTTAAAACTATATGACACTTCAGAAAATTATCAAAATATTTAAAATATAATCTTCAATAAAGTTTAACGACACTACACATTATGTATGTTATATATCAGTTTTAAAGATTATAAAAATTAGTTATATTTTATTTTTCTTAAAAAAATTATAGTATAGTAATTTACAGCTCAATTATATTTTGTGATTTGGTTTAATAAAGTTTCTGAATTTCAACATTTAGTTCAGACATGTTTGTAAAATCAAGATGATATATTCAATTTTGGTACTGTATTTGAAATTTGATAAAAGAAGTTTTTCATATTTTCATCTAATGGAAAAAATTATCAATACTAGAATTAATATATCTACAAATTTTACAAATTTTTTAGTTATATTTCTGTATTAAATGTAATGATTTATTGGTATTTGAATTGCAACTGGAATCATTCTGAATCATTAAAATTTCTAAAATCATTTTAAAACTCTGAATTATATTTATTTAATTTTTTGAATTTTTACAATTCACTGATAGCTTAGGGTGAATTCACATGTACCACAGCAGAATCACACCACAACCACAAAACTGTGGTTGGTGTGTGGACGGTCGTAGATTATAATTATATTAATATAAAAACACATAATCTAATTCAGACCGGACCACTAACTAAAGTCGATTTCAATGGCTGTTGCAATGCATGGTCCATGTGAGTTAGATTATGCCGTGGTCTATAAATATATATGGTCATCCCACTTCGACGCCATTGCTGTAAGATTTTGAAATCCCATCACTAGAGTGCACTGTGTTCCATGTCGTACTGAATTTGTACTTGTAACTTGACCTAGGTTGTTGTTAGAGAAGTAATTTTATTTATTTTTTGATGAAAAATGCCAATATGTTGTCAAGGAAACTATGAGCAGCTCTATATCTGCTATGATAAATATTTATTAACCAATTATTATTCATGGCAGCAGATGTGATATCATATATTTGGAATTTTATTTTCGGTATGAGATCTATAAAATTCTTCTAATAAATATATGTTCTTGGCCCCATTGTAACATATCTGCTACCATTTTTCTAATTACTTTTTCTATTATAATTATTAATACTGGTGATGGAGAGTTTTTCACATACGTAAACGCTTCCAAATAACGAAAACGTATTTAAAAGCGCTGATACATATATTTTTTTTAACCGAACAATTTTTAATTATACCATAAAATTTATTTATTTTGTAAAAATGTAAATTATCTGTACGAATTGGAGATGGCGGACGATCGGACACGGCGGACCGCGTTTCTAGGGTTTTTGGGGCCGCACTTCGGGAACCCCCGCCTTAGATGGTATTACAGCCCCGGGTGGATAATACCATCTGGGGGTACTCGGATCCCCACAGAGGGTATTATCCCCGGTCCAGACGGTGCCCCGGTGGAAGAGATTTCTGGTCCGCAGCCGCGGCGCTTTTAAGGAGTATCTTAAAAAATTGTAACTGGTGGAAAATGACGAGTTTTATATGGATCCGTACGGCGGGACGCGCGTAACCGGTGGTATTTTTGATGGTGGCCGTGGCCGGTGGAGTACCGCGTTTTCGTATTAACCGATAATAAAGTGGAAAGAAGGACGGATGACCGGTGAGGCGGGGGTAGCGGCCGTCTTTTTCCATTTCTCTTAACAGACCGAGAAGGAAATTTTAATGGGAGGCGGCCGTTCCGGGGAACGAACAGAGTGTTGAAGTAACGGACCGAAATAATAGTAAAACATTTAATTAAAATATTTGGCCGGAGTCAGGGACGACATTCCGTCTCCGCCCAGTAATTATCCCCGGGCAAATTAGTCTAATTACGCCGAACGGTTAAGTTTTTATTAGACATTCCGGCCGGAATAAAAACCGCCCCACCACCGAAGATATAAGAGGAGGCGACGCGTCTGTCGCATTACCTCCGGACTCCCGCCGGGCGCTGACTCTTTCCTTCCCTCCCTACCGAGTGGCCCACTCGGACGGTCCTTTCCCGTACCGAGCTTTATTACTTTCCCGGCGGTGGACACTCCACCGTCGCCTACCCTAGAAAATTTCGATTTAGCGCTAATAAAATTAGTGGACCGGTGTGCTTAATCCGAAAATCGACGCCAAAGGTTTTTCTCTGGCTCGTATTCATACATTTATTTGACATTGTTAATTGGCGTCGTATCATTTGGTCGGATTATAATGTATAATACGGCGCGATAAATAGTTCCGGGCAGCCGTGGGTATCGGAAGAAAAAGAAATAAGCGGCCCGTAGAGGAACGGCGGAGGCAAACTGTAGAAAAGTGCCGCATATGTATCTGGGACCGCCCAGGCTCCACATAGATAGGCGGCCTTTAACAAAAACCGTTAACAAAAACGGGGATTTTATTTTCGGTGAAGGGAGTCGGCAGCTGCCGAGTAACCGTTAGTCGTCCCGAACGGCCGGCCGTCCATACGCCACTCGGTCCACCGTTAACTCGGGGGCCCCGGTCTAACCCCGCCGGGGCTACCCGAATTAAGCTAAAATGTCGATGGGTGAGAGCTACGCTAAGCTAACGCGCTTTAGAAGAGCCCCGCCATTCCGACCCGGCCACCTTATCGGCAAAGACGAACTATATTTCCATTTTACCGTCCGCCAACGCAGCCGCGATCACTATTTATTCTCATTTAAAACATCGATATTTAATATATTAACTTTTCCCATAAGAAATCGTCGAATATAATCTCGGTTCAAATAATAGTATTTATTATAATTAAGGAGGGGAGCTCGAATTAAGTAAGAGCCCGTCGACTAGTGGGCCGGCGTGTAGCCCAGGGGATACATACCAACCCAGGAAAAGTAGAACTTTTCCCGTGGAGAGAAGGGCAACGGAACTAGGTCGAAAGGAACAACTCGGACTTTCTTTCTTTTCCTTTTCCCCGCCGACCAACTCACCGGGTTGGGTGTCGACCAGAAAAGGCGGCGCCCGCTGGGGCCCGTCTTCGGTTAACCTAGCCGGAACCGGTAAGTCGCGGAGAGTGAGGAGTAAGGGGTGAGGCGGCGGTGCGAAGTGGACGATAACCGCCGACCGACTTTTTACCCAAATCGAAAAGTAACTACTAAATTATGGGAAGTTAGGCCGTACCATTCCATAACTTTCGACGGTGTGGAAACGATGGTTAAAGAGGGTGGTGGGACCCGTAGACGGGGCCGGGCCGACCGATGCTGATGACCCCAGCCAGCTAATTTTTTCGAAAACTGTAAATAACGAATCACAGTCTACTTAAACGGTGATTTTCGTGTCTCCCAGCGAAAATAGTCTGGTCCACTCTATCTGTCGACATTATATTAAAAAATATCATTGGCGCCTATATTCATCCGGCGCCCCGGACGCCTCAGCTATCGGGCCGGCCCCGCTCGTAGGCCGCGGTCCACATCCCACCGCGCTACCGAATTACATTTTTCGGTTTATCCGTATTAACCGCGGAAAAGGGCCATTTTAGATAAAAAAACACTTTTCCCCAACGGTTAAAAATTTGGATGTGGCCAGGGTTTTATGGTGGTATTTTTCGTTTCTAATCGCCTAGGTAGGCGCTACCACCCGGTAATTTCTAGTTCCCAGATATACAGAGTAGCGCATTAATTTGCGCCACCAGATGCCGCCAAATCGGCCATTTTATATCCCGTTAGATAGGGCGTTATGGTCGCCTAGGTAGGCTTTCCGGTTATTTTTTAAGAACACGCTCGGTTATACGGCTAAAAATTGTAATCGAAAAGAAAAGGGTGGTATATTCTTCCCTCGGCCGATAGGTAAAAGAAACGAAATAAGAAGTGGTTAGAAAATATTAGAAGGAAAAATTTTCCAAATAACAACTGGGTTGGCTACCGCCGTATTTGTAAATTACAAGAGAAATATAGTATTACGGTTTACTTCGCATAAAGTTATCCGCGATTATCGATGGGCGGGAGGATATAAAATGGCGGCCGAAGGAGGTACTCTATCTAGCGCCATCATTCTCGACCGCCGAATTTTTACGCGCGGCCCGGAACGCCCAGTTACGAATTTAACGAAAGCGTAGCGTCCTTCTCCCACGCGCCCAAAAACTTAAAAAAATAAAAACTCTGGTATTAAAACTTTTTACAAGCTGGTAAAGTTAGAATTTTCCTAATTCGCTAGATCGGGATGCGCTGGTAAAAACTTTTTTCACGCGACACCGAGCGGTGGCCGACGGTCGTTATAGCGGGTGGCGGGCCGCTTAATGTAGGGAAGAAACGTGTGCGTCCCGGGAGAAGAAAGGTGGAGAACCGCCGATGTAGGGACTCTGTTAATTTCTGGTAAATATTTTTCTTTATTTCTACGCTTCTCCGATTTTTAATTTCGGTGGCCGTTAACTGTTTACACGCGGCCCCGGGCCGGAAATCCCAGTCACCGGCGGCCTTAACCGCCCCACCTAATTTTTCCAAAGTCGGAGAAGCTCCGGGCCAGCGGCCGCGGACTCGGGGGCCAGAAAACAGGCCGGCCCGAGGCCGACCGGAAGGAACGACGCGTCACCGCGGCCGGAATGGGAAAAACCGGACGGACGGCGGCTCCCTCTGTCGGAGACGGCGCCAGACGCGTATTTAGACTGGAGACGGCCGAGTCGCGGTAGGAGTCCAGCGCCTCCGCCCGCTGGCCGTCGTCTCCGTCACCGACTCGTCCGCCTGCCAGGAAATCGTCCGGCCCCCGCCGGCTGGAGGTAAGACCTACACCCGGTGCACTTTCTTTCGATAATTTTACGCGCCCCGGGACGGATGGGTAATTAACGGCGGCAGGGCCGGGCTACTCTGGCCGCTTTTCCCGCACCCGTTCGACTTCCCGACGGTATCCGGATATGGGTAGCGGTAAGACGGGACCCGACTTTTCGATCGCGGTGGGTCGTACCCGCTTTCCCACGTCCGGCCGGCGGAGGGTGGAGGGGGAGGGGGCCGGCCCGAATATCCGACCACCGGCCCAGCGTGTACGGGAGAAGACGGCGGGCCGCGGGAAGAAGCGGATAGACACGGGCCGGCCGGGGTCCCGGGTACCGACGGTGGCTAGCGGATGGTAAGAATAAAAGTCGGGGTTAATCCGACTAAATTATTATTTCCGTAAGGTCGGGGTGGTGGCCGACCATCCGTTAGCCGAATGGTACGGCGTGGTGGAAAAGGATATCGGTAGGGGAATAGGTAGACCGGGTGCGTGGCCGTACGTACTGGACTTTCGGCGGCTAGGTGGCCGGTCCGAAATTTTAACGGGACGGATATCTTTTTAGAATATCGGAAGAAAGCGCGTCTATCGGCCGATACTAAGCCGAGAGGAGAGCCATTCGATGGTGGTAAGGCGTCCAGAAATTTCCACCGTACCGTTAAGGTAGCCGGAAAAATCGACGGTTTTCGTCGATAAGAAAAAGTCGGAAGGAAAGAAAGGCGCCCCGAACGTCCATTCGGCGGGCTGGTGGACGCTTAAGTCGCCGGGCCGCTTACCCACCGTTTTTGTTTCTTACCCGCCAATATTTCTGGTCGGATCTTTGGCCCGGCCGCCCGCCATATTCGACGATGGCGGGCCCGGAAGTTTGGCCGACGGTCGGCCCCTGGCCCATTTCCGGCTGGAACGGCCCGGTCGAATCGCCGTTTAAAATCGGACCGGAAAGCCGGACGGGTGGAACCGGTGAGAATGGCCCCCGGATAACCGGATGGAAATTTATTCGGCCCGCTTTAGCTTAAAATATTTATTCGGTCTACTATTCCGTCCACCGGAGTATCCGTCCGTCCCCGGATGGCCTTCCAAATTAAAACATATCGGAAACACCCCGGATGCGGGTTTTCGTTCGAGTGGTGGATATCCCCCATATTAAAACCTAGCTCCGGCTGGGGTAACTAACCTATCGATTGTACATCTCGGCCCCATCCCGCTATAAGTAATCCAGTTTTAAAATGATGGTGGTTTCTTTTCCGGCCCTAATTTTCTCCGGTCCGACGCCGCCTAGCCGTTAAAATGACGGCCACCGGCCCCGCGTGGTCGGACGAGACCGGAAGAAGACGACGGGTGGGGGGATGATCCGGCCGGACTACTTTAGGGAGATAGGGGTCGGGCCCACGGATTCCCGTCCACCGGCCTTAACCGACAATTCACCGTCCGTTCCCCGTGCCGGTAATTTCCACCGCGTCGGCGGCCACTCCCCGCTGGTAACCCGGTGGGGTTAGCCACCTCCAGCCTCCGTCGGCCGGCCCGATATTCGGTACCCGGCCGAGGCCGCTGGTGGCCACAGACTACCGAATTAGCCAACGGGACGACAAAGCGGTCGCGCCACCAAAGAAATCGGCGGATGCGCTATTTCCGGTGTTTAGTAACCGGCAGATGTGGAACGTAAGTCGTCGACTTTACCGCTCGGGTGCCGGATGGGGCTCGAGATCCCGGGCGTCGGCCGCCCTCCGTCCCGACTTTCCACACCACGGATCACCTTATTTCGCCCAGTAACCGTGTCAGGACGGACCGAGGCTCCGGGTGGGCCGGCCAATCGTCGTCGGTCGACTTTTCCCGGCCTTCGGACCCGTCCCTCTCCATCCCCGGCTGGGGTTAGCCGACTCTAATCCTCCGGTGGTTTATCGTTACCCTCCGCCGTCCAATCGGTGGTTCGGTCCCTGGTCGCCCAATTTTCCCGTAGAAAACGAGACGGAAAAGGCCGCCTCTCCCCCTTCTCTTCCTAGTCTAGATCGAGTCGGGATGGGTAAACCCCTCTATTTTGCCGTTCTTCCCTACCCACTAGGTGGTGACCGAATACCAGACCGCGAGTGTTTGGACGGTCCGACAGGGTTAAAATAGCGATAATTACGTTATGGCGGCGGGTGAAGGCGGCCCGTTCTCCCCTTTTCCGGAAAGCCACGGCCCGAATAACGGAAAGCCACCCATTAACGGCGGCTCGGGTGGGTCCCACCCCCGCAGCGTCCGCCCCAGACCCGGTTATCGGAGTTAAGGGGCCGTCGGCTTTCCCGCCTAACCGTTAGCCCCTAGTTCTTCCCGCCGTCCGAGGCGGCGCCGGGTGGGCTCGGACGGACGGCGCGACCGCCGTCCACTCGGTTGGTTAATCGGCCGGTCGATCCGTCTTCCGTCGGCGTCGAAAATTACTTGGACGACTTAAAAGGAAGCGCTTAACA
The DNA here is from genome assembly GCA_000484575.1 of Olivierus martensii. Lineage (NCBI taxonomy): Eukaryota > Metazoa > Arthropoda > Arachnida > Scorpiones > Buthidae > Olivierus > Olivierus martensii. Next base: position 48,124 of record AYEL01048649.1, read on the forward strand.
CCGGGATTCCCCGAGTTTGGCCTAGCTGGGCCGAATTGTCCATACCAAAAAATTTGCGGGCTAAGAAAGTGTGATGGAAAAATATGTTCGAATGGATAAAGATTTATAGTAATTTTATATGGCAATCGTTGTTTATTTACGACGATAATTACTTTTTATTGTCAACTGTTTAAAATAACAAAAATAGTTAAAGAAGAATAATTTCGGACAAAAAAGAAGAAAATAATAAGTTGGTCGATCCCAAGTGTGTGACTGCCACGGTCATTGTTTACTTTTAATAATGTCATCGAGTCTCGATGCTAAGTCGGTCGAATGTATTCGTAATTCGTCAGTTAATTTCCATCTCGGTTTGGACTGATGACGATGGAGAAAGCTGTTTCGCTCGCAAACAACGAAAACCTATTTAAAAGCGCATTTTTTAACCGAACAATTTTTAATTATATTACCATAAAATTTTTTCGTAAAAATGTAAATTATCTCTACTAATTCGAGATGGCGGACCGTCTAACGCGCTTCGGAATCCCCGACTTATCGGAAGGGAGACCGTTTTTCGGCCTTTTCTGGTGGCCGGAAAATCTACCGTCCGATTCCGATCCGTGAAAGTCGCCTTTCTTTTCCGGGATTACCGGAAAAGTCGACCGGGCGGTGGCCAGATATTGGGCGGGACGCGTCTTTTCCGGTCACTCTTTACCCCCGGACCGATGCGTTCCAAAAGTTTCGACTTTACTCCGCCAAATTGTCCTGGGTCCGATTACCTATCGACGCTACTTCCGCCATTTTTTCGTTTTGTATGTATTTCTCCTACTTTCCTTCTTTATAATATTTGTATAGGACTATCTACCGTCCGGGTAAGACACGTTTATCGAAAAATTCCGGCGGCCTATTACCTCTGGCCCGCGGGTGGTGGTGATTCTGGGCGGACTCTACCTATGTGTTGTTTTTTTTTCCCCCGTAAAATTTTAACTGGATCGGATAAAATGGCGCCGGTGCCGGTCCCCTCACCCGGTACTCGGAAGGAAACGGCCTATTTACGTAAATAAATTTCTTCTTTCGGCCGACGGGACGGGAGCGGAGGGAAAGGAACCCGGACCCGGAATTTGGTGGCTTATCGGCCCCCGGTGGAAGAGACGGGAGAAGAACCGGGCCGTGGGGCCGGACGGTTCTCTCCGTGGAATGGGTTGGACCGCGCCGACGAAAGCGCGGCCGGCCCTCCCCACCCTTCTTTCCGCGGGAATTCCGTTTCCGCCGCCTACTCGCGGGGCTCGGTCCCTCTACCCTCGACGGTCGGCCCGATAAAATAAATTTACTTCGGAAACGGACGGCGCTGGATTTCTAACGGCCTCGGTATTCCGGCTCCGGCCCCAAATTCTTCCGATTAAACAAAGTTAAGTTAGGCTATAGACTCGTTTATAGACCGAGCTGGCGGAGAGCTGGTCGGCCAGGCCTAAGTTAGAAACGATTGGTAGGTGATGCGACGTTACCCGTAACGCGGACCGAGTCTACCACTCGTTGTAGATGTCGACGGTACGGTTACGCCACCACGCTGGGCCATCCTCTACAAATTGGCGGAGTGTTCGAATCGAAAAGGCGCCGGGTTGGAACAGCCCGGTCGAATTTTTTATCCAGCCATTTAAAGATTACTCTCGTTTATACGGGGTGGGCCCGGATCGACCCGACCCGACACGGGAGCCAGCCGTCGGTGGGGTTGGGTCCATCTCGACCCACCTCGTATAGTACTAACTGTAAACCAGAGATACAACGCGGCGTGACACACGTTGAACACCAGGGTGGTTCTCGATGGCCAACCTCCGACGGTGTGCCGCGAAAAATCGAGAACGATTTGTACGCATATATAACAATTATATGTACGCGATTGCGCCAATGGTATATATTAATAGCGCCGCCACTGCGCCAGGGTTTAATTGTGTTTAAAATATACACCCAATTCTGTTTTTATACGAACTTCTTTTACACGATTTTGATTTAACACGAATTAGGAAAAAAATTAATTCTCTTTTTACACGACTTATTTTGATTTAACACGATCGAGCCAAATTCTAAGAAGAAAATTTTGCTTTACTTTTATTTTTGTAACTGCGACATTGGAGACGAGGAATTAACTTTGTGTAAAAGTCAATAAATAGTAAGTTATAGTTTTAAAACCTTTGTTTTATTAACCCTTAGCCTACAATATTGTCTCGGAGACGTTGTAATTCGACCGGGCCAAATGTAACCAAAACGTCTCGGAGAGTTTTACGGCCGATCGGGCTAAAAGCGACTTACTTGTTAGTACACTCGATTCCTTCGTCGCATTCGGATCTGCAGACATACTTTCTGAGAGATCTTGCCAAGTAAAGTTACTTATACCAGTTACTTAAATTGTAGGGCGAGGGGTTAATTACAACTGAAATATTTTTCGGTAGCCCTTACATAATGTAACATAATTCACCTATAATCAAAGCGAAAAGGAAACCGATCTCTTTGGATATAAAAATTCGAATTTTTTTTTCCTTATCAAATGATAATTTACTTTGTATGATACACGCGCAATCTTTATAAAATAAAATGTTTAAGATCCTAACATGAAAACTTATGGTTTAGTGTATTATTTTTGCTGATTTCTTAGGATTGGAACCAATCTTCTATTTTTCCATAGATGCGATATATTTTTTTACACGTATTCTTCGGGAACGTATCTATCGTGTAAAAATAGAATTAGGTGTATATATAAAATACTGAAGATGGTGCCTCGAGCATTGAAAACGTTTTTACAGTTTTAATAAAATTTGTTAGTTAACGCCACTACTAAAAGTGCTCTTCTTCCGTACCACGATTGTAGTAAGTTAAGCGGTGTTTTTTGGTTTTGTCAAAGAATATTTCGGCTATTTTTTGGCTATTTTAATGTTTTCGGTTAGTAAATATTTAGCCAATTATTAAATATCAGTATTTTGAAAACTGTAGAATGTTTCTTTTTTTATAATACTGATACTATAAGTAATATTACGGTCGCTCTTTTCTATCTTCCGCTAACGGCTAGTCACTTTTTCTATCGGCGGGAACCTTTAATCTTTCCTAAACTCTCCTCTTCTTCATCTTACTTCTTCGCTTCATTTTTCGTAGACCAAACAATGAGTAATCTTCTTTATCTTTTAATTAAATAAAATAAATATATTAATAGTGAAAGGTGATTGGCTGCGTACCCATTCGCGGTCGAACCACCGCACCGATTCCTATAAATAGGGTATCGTTAGAAAAATCTAACCTTCGAATTTCTGCCACCACCGAAATTTTTTGTGGTTATTGGTAATTTAAAAAATTAAGGAATAAAAATTAAATTAAAATTATAGTTCCTCTAAAAAGACAAAGTCCGCGGGTGGCGCTATAACTTAATAAAGTGCCGCCATTTAGCCATCCCGCGTACGACTCTATCCTTAATCCGAATGTGGTAAGACTAAATACAATAACAAGGAATTTTTATTAACGTATCAAATCTAAATTACTTAAAATATTTAGGTGCGCCGCCAAAATTTAAGAAATTAAAATGTGTTCCTGGACAGGAAAAAGGGCGAGAACTACCGTTCTAGACGCTAACTCGGTCGGATTATCGACCAGCCTTAACGGCGAGCCGCTTTTAATTCCGGAATAAATCCGACCGTCTAGCCCTTCCGTCGGAACACAGCCGGCCCTAGGGTAGTCGCGAAGTTTTTTATAGCGTCCCTGTAGTTTTTTAAAGACAATAATGGCTAAATAATCTGATAAGGCGCATCACTGGCGCGGTACCTGGGGCCGTCGGAAGAGCGTATAATATACTCGACTATCCCGCAATCGGGCCCTCATCCACCTCCCGGACTACCGCGGTCACCGAAAAGCGTATTTCGCCCCACAGTCCCTTACCTCCCGCCTTATTCCTTTATCTTTTCCACGGGACGGGCCTCCGGTGGACTTCCGTGTAGCCTCCGTCCAGGGCCCGAGAAGTTAGGTTAGGTTAATTAGATTACGCCGCCATATCCTCATGGGATATACTGTATCTGGCGGCGGCCACTTGTAGAGCCCATCACAGGCTGGCCAACACCCGTGATGGGGTCAACCGGATGGTTGAAGGATGGGGTTCAACGGGCCGGGCCCGGACCCCTCCTGAAAACCTGGGTGTGGGACCCGGATTTGAACCCGGATCCTCCAGGGTGGTAAGCCAAAGCTTTACCACGCGGCCATCCAGCCGACGTCAATTAAGCGTTTAAATTTTGTATTAGTTTATTAGTTTGGTTTTCGTTTTTTGAGATTTGTCCCAATTAAGCGAAATCCACTGTATATGAATATTTACGAGCAATTGTTGGAATGGAGAAAATTTTTATCAAATTTTTCTTATTAAATCACTAGGATCTTTTTCTACTTTCACCAGATTTATGCTAATTTTTTACACCATAATTCGTACTGGCTTGACACCGCTGGATTTTTATAAAAAATTGCTATAATATTACTTCCACTATCGAAAAAAATTATATCTATCTGTTACATAGACAATAATATTTCACACGCCTTTATTTCTTTTCGAAAAGCAAATTAGTCGGCCGGATGGCCGCGAGTAAAGCTGTGGCTTACATTCTGCCCGGGTTCAAATCCGGCCCACACCTGCAGTTTTTTTAGAGGGACCGGGCTCGTCCCATTGAATCCCTCTTTCAACTATCCGGTTGACCCCATCATGGGTGTTGGCCAACCTGTGATGGGCTCTATAAGTGAGGGCCCGAGAGGTTTTTATTTTCCGCCTTCTTACCCGACTTTAAAAGGTAAGGTGGTCTGGGCGGTGGATAAGGGTCCGCCCTACCCCACTAGCTACTTTTAGTCGGTGGTCCCGGGGTGGATCGGGCCGGTAGGCGGATACGGTAACCCATTACCGTAATGGCCCGGCTACCCCGCTCTTCCTTAATTTAATTTAATCCGTGCCGGTTAATGCGATTTGTCTTTTATTCTACTTTCCCGGAGTAATGGATCTAACCGATTCGCGCAACTCGTTAGCGTGCTGATTCACCCGGCCCAGCCCGGGATACCGGAACTCCGCGCCTCTTCCGTCTCCATTTATCGGAAAAAGTCGAAGAAAGCGGGTTATAAAATGGCCGCCGATAATAAATATTTGAATCGGCCCGGTTATCGGGGAAAGGCTATTTCGGAAATATATACCGAAGATGTCGGTCCCGCTCCCTTCCCTTCCCGGAACTTTATCCTCCTTTAAGAAATTCGGAAGCCCGTAGTGGTCGGCCCAACCATTCTCGCCTTAAAATTCTCCGACGCCTGACGTTTCCGTTCTTAACTATCGACTGGGACCCGCCTGTTTTCCACCCTCTCAAATTTATTGCGGCTGGGTTCCCCTTTTTTACTTACATATCATTTATTCAAAGATATAGTTTTCTACTTTATTATAATAAAACATGTAATTTTTGATTTATTTACATCTAAATAAATTAATCATTAATAATTAATAGCATTATATTTTATTTCACAGACATTTCAGTTATACAAGATGGTTGCAGTACTCTCGCATTTAAATTATTCTGATGACGATAAAATAGTGGTAACCAAGTATTTGTTTTTATCTTAATTTCATTTAAAAATTAGATATTTTATTTTTTCCTAAGAAAATGATCTCAATTATTATTTATATTTATTAAAAAAAAATAATTGAATTATATTATTTATATCAATTTCTAGCTATCAATTTAATAAAAAATTTTATTAAAACAATGGTAGGGCAGATACAGAATATCCTTCGTGCGATATGGCGGCTTAACCAATCCAACCGAAACTAAAAAGCAAACTACAGTTATTAGAATTGATTAATCCGGAAAAGTTAATAGATAAATAATTTCTCTCTACTAATCGGTACTAGAAATTAAGATTTTATTAGTCTATTATTTAAATAGATAACACTGCAATAAAATTTATAAGATAAGAATATCGAAGTGATACAAAAATCATATTAAAGATAATACAGATAACAGAATATTTTTCTCTATATGTCTAATGTAATTAAACTGAAAAGTTGAAACATTTTTCATATTAATATGCAGTTTTTTTTTTTTTTAATAAAATTTCATATGAATAGGAAACAGATTTTGAAAATAAAATTTTCAGCTGTTAATTATAAGAAATTTAATCAGCGAATTTAATATTATTTGATAAAATATGGCAACTTAGTGAATTCATAATAATAAATTAAAAGATTTAATTTTGGATTATATAATATTTATTAAGATATTTTAAAATATTCTGAATTAATTAAATGATTTAAGTTTGAGCAAGGCAACATTAATCAGCTATATATGAAGTCATTCCAAAAATAATTTCGTTTATGACACTAATTAAGATTCGAAAGGATATAAAATATAAATCATTTGCTAATTTAAATCAAATATATATTCTCCATTTGAATCAAACTCTTCCAATGTCGTGAAAGCTTTAAAAATACATGTTTAGACAAGTTGAGGTTAGGTGATATGGTTAAGTCGCCATATCCTCATGGGATATTTTTTATCTGTGGCGGCCACTTGTAGAGCCACAGGCTGGCCAACACCCATGATGGGGTCAACGGGATAGTTGAAGGATGGGGTTCAACAGTCAGGGGCCGGACCCCTCCTGAAAAACTGGAGGTGTGGCCCGGATCCTCCCGGGTGGTAAGCCAAAGCTTTACCATGCGGCCATCCGACCGACCGACAAGTTGAGGCACGTTTGAACAAGTTGAGTATAAAAAAAACGGTATTACTTTTGGCATGATCTACTGGTATAAAGTTCGCCATTTGTTAACTACAGTATGAAAAATTTGACTTTTATTTTTTCAATTAATTATTGCAATTTTTGTTTCATCATTTATGGCATCACATAAATTTAGACAATTGATCATTTTAATTTTCATAGTTTAAAAAATCACGAATGTTGTTATATCAGCTGTTATAAAATTTCTCAGAATTTTGTCGCGATAGAGCTGGAAACACAGATTACTAATAATCTGTGTTTCCAACTCTATCGCAACCTGTTAGAATTTTTATTCGAGTGAAAATTAAACATTAGAGCGAAACAATCATATATTTTTATAGACAAGAATCATCGGTTTTTCGGTTAATACGTTTTTTTAGCGAACAAATTATTTTTTAGATAACTTCGACATTTTCTGATAAATATCTTTCATAGATAATTAAAAGCGGATTGCTCCATTCAATATCTAATAATTAAGGAAAAAAGATTAACTCAAGTGACATCATTGAAACTGAGAGCAACAGTATTCGTTCGCAGTAAGTAATATTAAATCATAAATGTTTATTTTATCAATATAATTTTGTTTCGCCATGTTTTATAATGTATAAATCTGATTAGTTTTAAACAATTTAATTTTCTTTTATAATGTTTTATCAATATATTAATAGTGTAGTATTTTTCTAATTGCATTTTGATACATATCGATATAAATTTAATAGTAATTTTTAATTTCTCCGATTAATATTTTAATAAAAATTACATATTCGTTATGAGAGTGTAATATCGGTTACGGAATAGACCGCTTAAAGCACTTTAAGGTCGAATTTAACGGAATAATACTTTCCAGACACGAAATATTAAAGTGCTTTAATTTAACGAATATCCCATAGGCAAACTGGCAATAACGACTTTCGAGAAGCAAATTAACCATGGCCATGGTCTATAGATATATATGATCCTGACACTTCAACATCATTGGTAAAAGGTGTTTTTGTTTTGAAATTCCATCACTAGAGGGTGTTGGTCCTGACACTTCAACGTCATTGGTAAAAGGTGTTTTTGTTTTGAAATTCCATCACTAGAGGGTGTTGGTACAAGCTAGTTCCGCGCAATTCGTACTTGTAACATAGGTTGTTGTACAGAACTAGTTTTATTTTTTGACAAAAAATGGCATATTGTTTTGTTCCTAGCTGCAAATCAGGATATAAATCCTGTAAGGAAAAACGGCGCTTGTTCAAGCTGAAACAAGGAAACGATGAGCAACTCAGGCAACGGAAACGACTTATACCACGAACAGATCGTGAATTTATGTTTAAGGATTCAATATGCGATGTTCATTTTGATCAGATATTTGTGAAGTTGAATAGTATAATAAAATTCGTTGTTTTGTTGTTGTTTTAATAAAAATTTTAGTTTTATTAAAACAATTCTAGAAATTGATAAGTGAAATTGAAAGTGATGATTCTAAATTGAAATTGCGGCCAATTTCAATTTAGAATCATCTATGGTTTAGAATCATCTATTCCAGGGTGGTAAGCCATAGCTTTACCCCGTGACCATCACGGGGGTAAGGTCACGGGGTAAAGCTATGGCTTACCACCCTGGAAGATCCGGGTTCCAGTTCTCCAGTTTTTCAGGAGTGGCCGCGCTCGGCCGGTTGAATTTCATCATCTAGTTGAACTCAACATGGATGTTGGCCAGTTTGTGAGTGGCTCTATAAGTGGTCGCCGGTAGATGTAGAATATTCCATGAGGATATGGCGATTTAATCTAACTATCCTAACCTGAATTGAAATTGATCTTTCACTTTTATTCAATATCTTACAAGATGTTAAGAACTAGATTTATTAAAACGATACTAAGATGATTTCAATAAAAAAGAAATAAATTTCAATAAACCTTTCATATTTACTGAAACGATATCTGATATCAGATGTTATATCAGAGAAAATCGAAAACACATTTAAAACTCTAATAGAAAAATCTCATTGAATACGATATTCAATCTTGTTATGCCATGTTGAAGGAAATATTTTGAGTAGGAAATAAATAAAGGTAAAATAAATAAAAAAGCACAGCTTTCCAAGAAGTATTAAGCAGTAGATCATTCAATACCCATATCTTAATTTGGAGGATTGGGTTTAACCAGCCAGTCATGATCGTCATAAAAATAAAATTCTGGAAGTGTAGTGTACTGTAATGGAACCCGGTTCCTCTCAGGGTGGAAGCATGGAACATTCCCACAACACCCATGCAGAAGTGTCGGCCAGATTGGCCGCATAGAAACAGTTCAACTTTCCACTGTAGAGGACCCGAATTGGAGACACCACTTCCTTGAAAATGTTTATTATGGGGTCCGGACCCAGCCCTTCGATCTCCAATCTCTACAATCTGGCTGACAACACCGCAAAAGTGGTCAATCTGTGTAATGGCTTGTTTCCCTTGGTCGGCCGGATGGCTGCGTAGAAAAGCTGTGGCTTACCACCCTGGAGGATCCAGCTTCGAATCCCGTTCCCACTCCTCCAGTTTTTCTGCTGGGTTCCGGGACAGATCCATTGAATCCATCCTTCAACCATCCCGTTAACCCTATCGTGGATGTTGGCCAGCATGTGATGGGCTCTATAAGTGATCACTGACAGATACTGAATATTCCATGAGGATATGGCAGCTTAACAAAACTAATCTAGCCTAACCTTGTTTCTCCTCGTTACTTACTGCTCTTACTGAGTAAAAAGAGACGTCATCGATTAATAAAAAATGTAAAATTATCTGGAATTGAATCCTGTCCCGAAGATGTTAAGCGATTGATTTATTACATTTTTAATAAAATAAAAAATATGTTTAGCCAATATGATACGAAAATAGATAAATTTAGAATATCCTTATAAGATCGCAAAATAATTCGTTGAATGATCATAAACAGAGGATAATCCATAACTCTACTGTATTTTTTATTTTATATAAATAATTAATACTGTATTTATATTTTAAGTTTTTACTGCCATAGTGGTTTCTTGATAAATGATATTTCATCCTTACATTTCGTAATTAAAAAAACAGAAATGGTTCGCAATCTAAGTTGCCTGTATTTGATTGATCACTTTTAAAGATCTGTGGGATCGCGGTCGTCAATTAATGAAAAGAAAGAGTTTAACTACCGAGCGGAGATAGTTAAGTCAGGATGTATCTGACACCAGGTGTAAAAATTTGTCGCATTCACACCAAACGCGTATTTTTAGTTATTTGAACTGAAAAAGAACTTAAATTTAGACGAATGGTAAGTGGCCCTCGGAGTCCAAAGCGTTGGAAATTTATTGGAATGAAAACACAACTTTATGTATTTAACCACTTAACGTCAACAGTATCATATACGATACAAACCCTTTAACCACATATTATTATTAATGTATTCATTTTTTCTATCAGTTGACTGTTGTATCATATGTAATACATACCATACAAATGGAATGCCTGAATAATAGTGCATTCTGTAATTAATTTTGTAAATTATCAGAAATCAAAGATGGCTGCCTACAACTGAGCACATGTTTTGCTGATACCGAAGTTCGATGATATTAATTTTGTGATTAGTGGTAAATAACAATCAAAACAAAAATATTTTGTTATTACTAGAATGTTTATCCTTCTGTACAAATTCGTTTGTGAGTGTGTTACTATATCCTGGAATCACAATTTCCCACGACCCCTTTTCTATTAGTCTTGCTTCAGCCCGAATACATTATGATGGATCATTTTAATTTTGGATATTTTAAATCATCAACGTTTCCGGTCATTACATTTTGCTTTATTTACGGTGCTGTTGTTACGGGGCTCGAGTTGTAAAAAAGTTGTAAAGTCACAGCTTTTTTAGACCGTTCGTTTCTTTCTTCGTTTTCTTGCTTCAGCCCGAATACATTATGATGGATCATTTTAATTTTGGATATTTTAAATCATCAACGTTTCCGGTCATTACATTTTGCTTTATTTACGGTATGACTGCTCTTATTTAGAGTTGTAAAAAAGTTGTAAAGTCACAGCTTTTTTAGACCGTTCGTTTCTTTCTTCGTTTCTTAAATGCACCTTAATCCCTGATCTTGTTATCATTTGATACAATTTTCGTATTGTTGCCCCTTTCCGAAAATATCACCGATCAATAGAAGAATGACTATATATGAGATTTCAAAAACAATTGCCCTCCTATCTGGTACAGGGTCAAGATTATTTTTTTAATATAATATGTATAACCATAAAGAATTGCGCTTATTGATAGCGTCACGCCGATTATATATGACATTTCAAAAACAATTGCCCTCCTATCTGGTACAGGGTCAAGATTTTTTTTTTAATATAATATGTATAACCATAAAGAATTGCGCTTATTGATAGCGTCACGCCGTACGCCGCCATATATCGTCAACAAAAATGGCACCATCTGTTAGGGTCAAAGCTTATTTGCTTTTCGAATTTTTCTCTCCATATTTTACACCACTCTCACTTCCAGTCTTCGTATTTCCGACATGTTCATTTTCCTCATTTTTTCCCAGTCCAGCAGGTAATTCTTGTTATCTGATTGAGATTCGAATTCGGATCTTAAAATAAGAAACATTTTAACTGAAAACGTAGAATGATTGGTGTGGTGATGGACTGTAGCAGTGGCGTAGCTGACGGTCAGCAGACCCCGCGACGCGGGGGGGCCCCGAGCTTCGTGGGGCCCCAACTCACCCTGAAGAAAATACCTCTAAAAAACAATCAATCAATCCCCAATAACCTCGATTTTAACGCGGAACAGTTAAACCTATTTAACGCAGGGCATCGGTGTTCGTTAGCTGGAACTCTAAAAACTAAGTTAGCGCTAATTTACAATTAATGCGGATAAATGTTAAGCCGCCAACGCGCTCCTGCGCATGGAGAGAATTATCGATGTGGTTTTGCTCCAAGCACCATAGTCTTCTATTGAATACTAGGTGGGCTCTCCTAAAGTTGGAGAGCTCACGTATCTTTCCGTACTCATCTATACCCGTCCCAAGATCGAGGCGTTTCCCCTTCACATATACAGACTTGTGTTAGAAGAGCAAATTCGGAACCTACGATATCGTGGATGGCTGCCTCAGCCTATTGTCTACGCTAGCGGTCTCCAAAGTGTGGTACGCGTACCCAGGGGGTACGTGAGACGATACCTGGGGTACAGTGAAAACATTTTTTATGTATTGCTCCATAATGTATACGGGCAGAAGCAAAACTAATAGAAAAGGGGTCGTGGGAAATTGTGATTCCAGGATATAGTAACACACTCACAAACGAATAAATGTAAAAGGATACCAAGGCAAGGGCATATCTAATCCAGGCAAGTAAAGATATTTATTTAATGAATATATATGTATGTGATATAGTTAATAAGCGTGACAAACTTAGAAGTATGAATATAACTATGGTCAGGGCCATATTTATACCTTTGGAGCCTCTAGGCGTAAATCGTTATGAGGCCCCAAAAATAACAAGTCTATTTTAATTTCAATTATGAATTTAATATTTTAAAATAAGTAGGCCCTACTTTATTTTGCAACTATAATTGGGCTGTTTTTATATTGTTATTTGTGAGGAGTAAGGTTTTAAAATGTGGGCCCATAGAGAATGAGGTCCAGCTTGCGCCTAATGGGCCTTATAGTAAATGCAGTACTGATAATAGCGACGAAGAAATGGCGCTACTTACGCTTAAGAGATGGCCAACCGAATACGAATCCTTGATAAATACCTTAGAATACTATGAAGATGTAATATCAATAAAACAAACGAGTCCAAGTCGATCATCGAAGTTCGATGAATAAAAGAACGAAAAGAAAAGGAAAACGAAATAAAAGCTTTCATTACAAAGGAACACTTTGCTTTAAACTAGGGTTTCATTACAAATATAGCTCAAAGGGAAACAGAAGATTAGAGGAAGAAAAAAGAACCCAACGGAAGAAGTGGACTGGATCACTAATGGAAAAGAAGAGAGCAACCAACACCTCTCAGAGTCCCCGAATGTTCCATTAAAACTAAAAAAGCCTTATAACATTTATTATAAAATGTAATAAACAACACATTTTTAAGCAATCATAAAAAATTTAAAAAATTTCACTTTAAAAAATTTAATTTTGATATTTTTCACCAGAACGAACTTTTTTTAATAAATCGGATTCGTATTTTAAAAATTCATAAAACTTTATACATATCATGTCGAAGTTACATTTGATATAAATCATAAACAGATACTTCCAATTTTTAATTGGGTTTTCTCAATAAAATACCCGTTCAGCGGAGGATTAAATCCGGAGAGACAAAAACAAAATTCGAGTTTTAAAATGTTTTAAATGACATGTTTGTCTGTGAAATATTTAAAAATTCTTACCAACCTACATTGGTGGGACTAGTCATTTTGTTGCCATTATTCGATCTTTTCGTAGATGAAAACACAGAAACTTGACACTTTCACAGAAAATGATAGTGTCATGTTTCTGTGGACCATCTGTTGCGCACCGATATTCAATTTGCTAGTTCAATTCACAAAACGAAGGACAAAATGGCTGTAGTGTTTTCCATGAAAATCTATTTGTTTAGCTTACGCGAGTTTTTGTTGCGAGGAGGCGCGAAAGTTTTATTGGGGTTGACGTTTTTTTTATTTTTATTTTTTAGTATCTTGTTTTTAGTCTGGTAGATACCTATTAATCTAAAATCGGAAATCGATAAACTCGAGAATCGTCCGGGGTCCCTAGTCTCGACTTTTTCGAGTTGTACTCGAACGCACATCAGCCAACGTACTCGTGTCGCTTCTACTCACAAATTTGGTAGTCTCGAGTTGAAATCGTTACACGAACTCGACATGTGAGAGAAAATACGTCATTCTCACAAAAGCTGGACTCGATCAGGCATCTGGGATCGTGGCTATGGCAAATCAACTAATCAGAGACAGGAACGAGTTAACTCGATAAACAAGTCGCACGTGGTAATTTGAATTCATATCACATTACCATTTCACGATCATATTGTTCACATCGCAAAATTTCACGATGACTACTTTTGAAAGTAAAAAAATCACAGAGGAGCAAAAGGAAATGTTGGTATTTTTTATTGAACAAAATCGAAACTTGTTTGATAATAATTTTACATAAAAGGATTTGAATGGATTATGGAAAGAGGTTTCTGAGAAATTAAATGCATGTGCTGGTGCCAAAAAACGGTCACCGAATGGAAAAAAAGTAAGTCAAATATATAATTTTTATTGTTCTATAGTTGCCGGCACGGAAGTTGGAGGAAAATGACGCATGCGTATTTGAGAAAATGTTATACGGTCACCGAATGGAAAAAAGTAAGTCAAATATATAATTTTTATTGTTCTAAATATTCACATACAATATATGTTTATATGCTCTATTATACTAACACAACATTAAAAGTTTAAATGAAAAAATATTCAGAATGCTTTTATTTTTTTTTAGTGTTGGTTAGACATGAAAAGAAATGCCAAAGAAAAGTCAGCAAAAATAAGAAGGCATAGTGCACAGACTGGAGATGGAAGCATAATGAAAGATAAATTAAGTACAATTCAGGAAAGAATATTATCACTATTAGCTGATACTGTTTTTTTAGGTCAACCTCACACAATTGAAACTGAGGTAGAAGAACCTCAGTGTACATTACAAACTCAGGTTTGTACAAAATATATATCTAATTAGTAGTAACTGTATTTAACTGGTGTTCAGCAGATGGTACTTTGGAAACTATGGGAAACTATGCATTTAACTTACTAAACTAACATGGAAGTTTACTGTCTTATTTACTGCCAAAACTAATTCCTCATTTTATCAAATATAAGACTTTAACATGGAAGTTTACTGTCTTATTTACTGCCAAAACTAATTCCTCATTTTATCAAATATGTTGTGTCTAAGATAAAAGATTTATTATACTGTTAAACAGCCTTTCATATACAGATATTCTTATATCATTTTTAACTCATTTTTCTGTTTTTTACTATTGTATTAATACATGAAATTTAATATTAATGCTGTATCAATTTCAGACTTAAATGCTTTACTTTATTTCATTAGGATCTATCAACAATTTTTGAGATATATCTTATGTACAACAATTTGTGTTTAGGAGTTCGTGAAGCAAATGTACAGGATATAATACAAACAGGTGAAAAATATGGTAGAAACGATAAGTTTTTCTAGATATCAATACATCTAATAATTAACTGCCTCAAAACGACTCCAAAATAACAGAATTTAATTGTTTATAACAGATAATTGTGCAAGAAGTGCCTCAACATAAAGAGAGGATTCAGTCGGTGTCAATATAGCACCTGAAACTGAAATAGAAACAAATTTATCACAGATAAGTGGAGGTAAGTACATCTGAATATTGAGCATAAAATCAATACAGTTAAAATTAATCAACCTAAATTAAATAAAATTCTAATGATCGTAAAATTGCTATATAAATTATATAATTATAACACTCATCTAAAAAGTTTTCCTTTTCAGATAAAGGAAAAAAAAGAAAGTTCAAATCATCCAGCCAGGACCTAACACTGACCATGAAGGCAACAGAGAGAATGTCAGGTTTACAGAAAAAAAGAATTGAATTAAAAAGGAAGGAACTTGAAATTAGAGAACAGGAAATGGAAATAAAGAAGAAGAAAAATGAATTTTTGGAGCAAATTGCTATGGCATTGACATCCATTGCTACTAATTAAACACTCTGAAATAAACACTATTTATATTTTTATTATTTATAGAGATCAATAAATACTATTTTTTTATTAAAATAAATTTGTTATTGATTTGAACTACTCTTTATCATAAATGAATGGCCCTGAAAAGGGCCGTTTTGGCAATCATATTAAATGCCCATAATAGTTTATGCTATGAGAAACACAATCTTATTAAATTCTGTTGAATGCGCCTAGCTTCAGTTAGAAGTGGATTGGATCCAGAAGTTTCCCAGTTACTTATGCTGATATCTTCAATTTCTGGCAGCTGTACATCCTCGGTTTCCTCAAAGTTAATATTGTTTTTTATGCAGATGTTGTGAAGAACACAACATGCAATAACAATGTCAGCAGCAGTTTCTGGATGGTAATGAAACACTATGTTTTAATAAGCAACGCCACCTGTTTTTTAGCAGTCCATTGCAATGTTCTATTATACTTCGAGCCTTGCTGTGCTTACTGTTAAACAACACTTCGGCTTGAGTATTGGTTTCAGAAAGTGGGGTCATCAGCCATGGTTCCAGAGGATATCCACTATCTCCTAAAAACATATAATTAGAATATTATTGTAGTTATTCATAAAACAGTATAAATTATTAAGAATGATAGACAAATTATATCTTATCTGTTAATAATCATATTGATAGTTTTTCTTACCTAGAAGCTAAGTGTGTGCATTCCTATTATGGGCATACCAGTTATCAAGAGATTTTCTAACATTGGATGATTTCCATTTGAATGAATCGTGCACACTTCCGGGGAAACGAGCATTTACATTCATTATGGTCATGTTTGCATCACAAATCTGAAAAGAAATCAAAGTAATCATTGTACTACATAATGAAGTTTGTCAGCTAATAAAAGTTATTCAAAGAATAGACTATTTCACAAAATATTAAAATAAAAAATGAAATAATAAAAGAAGTATTAATATTTATGCATTTAACTTTGCAAACAAATATCTTATTTTTCTTTCTAATGAATTCAAAAATATGCTTAACCAACTACTTTAGGAAATCTTAATTGAAACGTGACCCGCATAATCCACGTTTCAATGAATTAATTAACTAGATATGAAAAGTAATACTTACCAATTGAACATTCAGAGAATGATAACCTTTTCTGTTAACATAAATATGCTCAGGATAATTTGGATCCTCAGATGGTGGTGATATGAGTGCAATCAATTGCTCCAATTACTCCAGGGAAAGCATACTTATTGTTAAATCTAAATTGAACATTTGAAGAAAAAAAAGTAAATTTTAAGAAAACAATGTTGCTGGATTTAAAAATATTACACTTCATTGTTACTTACTGTTGCTTCAGCACAGTGTGATCCTCTAGATTAAGAGGAAATTTAATTTAGTGTTTTGCCATGTTTGTTCCTATTGCTTTAGAAACACTTCTAATGGCTCGACTTACTGATTTTTGGCTAATAGCTAGAGTAAAATCTTGGTCAACACTTAATTGGTAAGATCCACAAGCAAAAAATCTTATAGCTGCCAGAACCCGTTAAAAAATAAATATATTGATAAGAAACAGTGCTATGGTAACATAAAATCTATATATATATCTGTTTTATTATAATTTTCTGTTTACATACTAGGAATTGCACTAATTTATTAAAATCATAATATATTTCATGTATAACTAAATCGGAAATGTTATATTTTTGAGCAGATTTTTCTTTATAATTTTCAGATTTGTTAAAAACTGTAACATAATTAAATCTACAAAGAAATCAAATGTTTACCTGAAGAAATAACTTAAAATATATATTAAATAATCCTATTTTTTAATTCAGATAAATATCTGTTTCCTATTGCAATTTTTATATTTATAATTTGAAATATTTTTTAAAACAACTTGTTTTTTTGATAATCTCCTAAAAACAAACAATTTCTAATTTCTTTATATTAAAATTTATGATTTCATGAATTTTACAATTAATTAAAACACAATTAAGATACAGTATATTAATACATAGCTCAAATACATGCATGCATGCATACATGAACAGAAAAGGATTATTATAGCCTAATGGGCAGATAATTCTATACTAAGTACAGAAAGATAAGTTATTCTAATGGAAAGATAATATTAAGACAAATAATAAGATGAACTTACTTTTGTTTCAACACTTAAGGCTGATCGTCGAGTAGGTTCTCCTATAGCTAATCAAAGATCGTCGATAACAGCTTTAGCTGTGCATTTAGAAAGTCGGAATAACCGACGAAAGTGATCCTCGTGAAGATCAAAAGCATCTATTCTTGATCGAATGACTCGTTCTCTTCTCAGACAACGTCTCTTGGAATCTTCTAAGGCACAAATTGCACGAAGTCTAATCCACTCGTCCGCCATTTTTACATTCGTGTAGCAGCTCACGAAGTTTACTCACGTGAGTTCCAACTCGAACAGTGAAATGTGCGTTTAAGGTCGAGACTACCAATTTTGCCATCTCGTGTGCGTTCGTACCACGTGACACCGTTCAACGCGAGTGAGTTACAACACGAAAAAGTCGAGACTAAGGCCCCGGGTGTCTTATTTTTATGATTTAAATAAACACTAAGCTCAACAATGGCCATTTTAGAGAAAAATAAATAAAAAAGACAGAGAAAGGAAATAAAAGTTTGTCCTCTTAAATAAAGGACGTATGGTCATCGTAGATATGCTGTTCCTATTTAACTCTTTCTGACAAAGATGATCTTCAAAGTTCTATATTCATTGTGGTAAAGTGAACGAATGTGTTATAATTAATAGAATGGCTTACAAAGCGATAGAAAATTTAAATACTGTATTTGGAAATTCTACAACGCTTCGGAACGGGACACTTCGCTATTGTTGTAAGTGAAAAAATTACGTAATTTGGTAAAGGTTAGTCGTAACCTCAGATTAGTTTATACCGATAGGACACTCTCATAGACTCTATTGTATACAAGAAACGAATGAAGCGCCTCTATAGAGAGTACTTGAAATGAACTCAACTATTTAATAAAAATGATATTTTACTTTATTAAAATTTTTAATTATAAAAGTTTTTTGTAATAAAACTGCCATAAGATTCGTAGTGCCAATAACTACAACAAAGGTGAAATGAGTAACGCCAAGTATTGCCAATAGTGGCAACACTGAATAAGCGAAGTGTCCCATCTGTATCAACTAATCTGTGGTCGTAACTTATTTAAATTGGTTGCATTCGATTCGGAATGATAAAATACATCTAAAACCGTTTAAAATATCCGTTTATCTATAAAAGTTTTGCAAAAAGTAAAAAATAAAAAATAATTCCGATCCTCTTCTTTAGGGCCCCGTAACTCGAAAACGGGGCTTCGGCCCCGTATGGGACCTTCGGCGTTGAACTCGGGAGTGTTTAATTAGGGGTTAAGATAAAGGGGGTCGAAATTCCACTGGGATTTTTTTCTGTCGTACCAAAAATCGACCAATCGATATCAGAAAGAAATTCCCCTTCAATCTTATGACATGAGTACAATAAATTAAAAACATTTCGGAAAATGTAAACCGTTCGAATATTATGCCAATTGATGCTAAACCGGGACAATTCATTATAAATGTTATAAAGCGCTATCTGTTGATGATAAATAAATTTAATTTCAGAATTAAAATTAAATTTCATAAAAAATTAAGAGCCAAGTAAACAATCACTTAATATAAATATTAAGTGATTGTTTACTCGGCTAAAAGTAATGCGATTTATCGCATTACTTTTAGCCGAGAGCTAACAATATTTTAAAAATTAATATTCATAAATTATTAAAAGTTAAAAATTCGCCAATTAAGCCAATTAATAATTTAACAAAAATTATTAAATTTCTACCATGGACGATTTCTACAAAAATTTGAAAATTACAAATAACTACTTTAGCTCCATCTGTTAATAGAAACAACTTTCCATAGTTTCCATAGTTGTTATACGAGCTGGCAACCGTGCACCGATGTTGTACGAGTTGGCAACATGGTGATGTAGCTAGACTTTTTTTTTGGCGCCGTCCTTCGTCCCGTCAAGGAGAGTAGACAATGTGGTCCACCAGTTCTTTGTTCTTTTTTTTGTTATAAATTAAATAAAGATATTTTAAACTTACCGGACTCTGTTCATCAAAACACCCAACAAAGTTGTGGGCCCAGGAGGAGAGTTTTTTATAAATTAATATAAATACGAACAGAAGAAGAACGAAACTCGAAAAGCATGGCGTCTATCGGAACGACCGATAGTATTTGTTGTTATATGAGCTGGCAACCGTGCACCGATGTTGTATGAGTTGGCAACACGGTGATGTAGCTAGATTTTTTTTTTGGCGCCGTCCTTCGTCCCGACAAGGAGAGCAGACAATGTGGTCCACCAGTTCTTTGTTCTTTTTTTGTTATAAATTAAATAAAGATATATTAAACATACCGTACTCTGTTCATCAAAACACCCAACAAAGTTATGGGCCCAGGAGGTGAGTTTTTTATAAATTAAATATAAATACGAACAGAAGAAGAACGAAACTCGAAAAGCATGGCGTCTATCGGAACGACAATTGAGAAGTTGAACTCCACAAACTATCGAAGCTGGAAATTTAATATGAAGATGCTCTTAATAGAAAGAGATTTATGGACCCATGTGAGTGAGAATACGGTCGAACCAAAACCAGAAGATCCGCCCGAGCAGCAATGAGCCTACAAGAAGGGAGAAGGCTCTACGATTGCTTTATGTATAAATCCGGATCAGCAAGTTCATATTTTAGACGCAAAAACGGCAAAGGAGGCCTGGGAAATACTAGAAAACGTTTTCGAACCAAAATCAAGAATGAGGATCCTTCAATTAAAAAGGCAATTTACAACTCTAAAGTTAAATAGTGACGAAGGAATGTTGGAATATTTAAATAAAGTTAAACTATGCTGTGGTCACTTAAAAGAAGCAGGAGCGGAAGTGCCCGACAAGGACAGCATACTCGATACTAATAGAATTACCCGAATCTTATGATGGAATTGTTATGTCACTCTCAATATGGAAGACGAAGACTTTACTTCTAAAATAAAACAAATACTTCTAACAGAAGAGGAAAGAAGAAATGCTCGTGAAAAAACAGACGCAACAAAAGAAATTTTCCATTCAAAGATTCAGACTGAGTTTGAAAGACAGGATCATCCAAAAATTCGTCAGGTCGGAAAAGTCAAACTAAAGGTTGCTTCAAATATGGGAAAATTGGACATTTTGCCCGGGATTGTAGATCGAAAAACAGAAGTAATGATTACATCAGAAACAAAGGTCAGAATAAGAACCAAAGGACTTATTTGACGGAAGCATTTAACACTGAAATCGATGAGGCTTGGATCATGGACAGTGGGGCAACGCAACAGAAATTTCCACGAAATCAAACCAGAGCTCATTGTTACGACAAATGGAACTACTCAAGCGAAAGGAACTGGGGAAATACTAATGAACATGTACAGTCGGTTCCATAAAGTTTCGTACCTATCTCGTAGGGGCTAAGCTCACCGGAAGTTGATCAATTGTAAAGTCAGGTTCTTGTACCGAGATTCAAG
>AYEL01048652.1:0-21291 GCA_000484575.1 Olivierus martensii
AACAGGCGTATCATATTCAACCTGTCGAAGAATAATTGTTGACAGAACTACACTGGATTCGGAAGAAATAATTCGAACCCCAGGTAAAAAACGACCAAGGATATTCGCATTAACTGATGTCGACAAATTTGATCTTTCTGTTATTCGGACAACTGTGTCAGAAATTTTCAGAGAAAATAAATATCCAACTGTACCGGAAATTTTAGTACGTGTAAGAGAGAAAATAAACTACGAAGGAAGCGAAAGATCGCTTCGTCGAATAATGAAAAATAAATTTCACTTCATATACGGCAAGATTGATAACAGATCGTTTTTCATAGAAACATCAGATGTAGTTGCCCATCGTCACAGATATTTACAACAGATACAGCATTTTAGAGAAAAGTTAAGTAATTTTGTATATTTAGATGAGACCTGGATAAAGGATAATACTTCTAAGCAAAAGCGATGGCATGATAATTTATCTGTTAAGGGTCGAAAATTACCTCTTGGAAAAATCGACGTCTTATCTTGTAACATGCAGGTGGTGAGGGTGGGTTTATACAAAACGCAAAATT
The DNA here is from genome assembly GCA_000484575.1 of Olivierus martensii. NCBI lineage: Eukaryota > Metazoa > Arthropoda > Arachnida > Scorpiones > Buthidae > Olivierus > Olivierus martensii. The sequence continues at coordinate 558 of AYEL01048652.1, forward strand.
ATTATTACGATCTGGCACTAACTCCGATAATCATCATGATGAAATGGATGGAAATAAATTTAAACATTGGTTCCAATCACCGTTATTACCAAACATCCTAAATAATTCTGTCGTCATAATGGATAATGCACCTTATCAGAGCATGTTGCAAGAAAAACTTCCATTATCAACATCTAGAAAAGCTGAAATGTAGAATTGCTCAATTGTCATGGAATTTCTCGCTCTCCGAACACGCTTAAACATGATTTATAAGAAATAGTGAAACAACATAAAAAAGAAAAACAAAGATATGTGATTGATGAAATAGCGTCTCAAAATTGACACAGCATTATCAGATTACCTCCTTGCCACTGTGACTTAAATCCAGTAGAACTAATTTGGGCACAAGTAAAGGAAGATATCAGAAGAGAGAAAACAACTTTTAAACTCAAAGATATTGAAAAATTAACTGATTCAGCTGATTCAACTGATTTAACTTTTTTTTGGTCTCACCAACAAATTGGCAGAAATGTATTGATCATGTTATTAAACTAGAAAAATTATATTGGGAAACAGATGGAATTATCGAACAAGTAGAACCATTAATTATTAATACTACAGAAAATAGTAGTGATTCAGATTCTGAAGTGTCTGATATGGGTTGTTTATCTTCATAATATTTTATGAAAAGGTTCTTTTTTTGTTAGTGTAAAAGAATCTCTGAAATATAAAAAAAGGTTTGTTACATACTGTGAACATGGAAATAAAAATATTTTGACTGAAGTTTGGGACGAAGTTTCTGGCCAGTGTTCACGTCCTAGGTATTAATTCCAGTGAAGGTGACGTCATGCCGCCGCACGTCTTTGGAAAGGGAAATTGATAAAAAAATTTACTTGAATGTTCTTACAACAATAGTGAAACCTTGGATGGAATCTGTGGCTTCCGGGAGACCCTACATCTTCCAGCAGGATGGCACACCTGACACACCAGTCATTTAGTGCGAAACTGTTTGTCAGACAACGTGGATATGTTTAGGTCTAAAGCAGGGGTTCCCAAAGTTTTGCCTAGGTGGGCCAAATTATAAATTCCAAAATATTTGGCGGGCCAAAAAGGTGTTATGAAAAAATATGTTCAAATCCATAAAAAGTTAGACACAAGAGAAGGATTTATACTAATTTTATAGCATAATCGTTGTTTATTTATGACCAGAAGCGGACCACTAACTTTGGGGGCCCTGGGCTAACAGGTTGGAGGCCTACTAAATTAACTTACCACTGAGAGCTACAATAAACTAACACGCTTTAGAGGAGCTAGATCTGCACCCACATGGCAAGATTCGAGATTACTTGTTGCAAGTTTTTGTGGCACTGCGCTTATATATACAGTACTATCCAGAAACAATTATGTGGCGACGCATTAAGAGGCTATGCAGCATGATGATTTGACTTCGGTATGTTGCGCTACTGATAGATTGTGAAAACTCATGGCAGGTAATTTCAAATCCTGCCAGAAAAAAAATTTTGTATAATTTATTTTTTCTTAAATTTTTTATTTAAAAATTTTTGTTTTTTTGACCGTGAAGGGAGCCTATTGATTGAACAGGGCCTGGGCTGCAGCCCATAAAGACCATGCCTAAATCCGCCCCTATTTATCACAATAATTATTTTTTATTACAAACTGTTTAAAATAGCACATTTCAAAAATAATTAAAAAATAACTAAATAATGGAAATAAAAAACAAAAAATATAAAAAATTCATCAATCTGAAGTGAATGACTTGTGCACTTGCTTTCTTTTAATATCATTGAGCATTGGTTCTAAGTCGGCTGGTTCTTGTAAAAGTTCATCAGCTAATTTTGATCTCAATTTGGACTTAAATTTACATATACATATAATTATAATCTGCAATTATATATAATTATAATTTAAATCTGCAATTTGGACTTATTAATATTCATAATTGAGAATGTTTTTTCACATATATAAGTGCTTCCAAATAATGAAAACGTATTTGGAAGCATTTATGCATATATTTTTTTAACTGAATAATTTTTAATTACAATATGATAAAATTTATTTATTTTTTTGTAAAAATGTAAATTATATTTATAAATTCAAGATCGTGGATGATCTGGCATCGCGGGCCGCATTTCTAGGGCTTGAGGGCCGCATTTATGGGCTGCATTTCTAGGATTTGAGGGCTGCATTTGGCCTGCGAGCCGCACTTTGGGAACCCCTGGTCTAAAGAATTCTGGCCTCCTACCAGTCCAGATTTGAATCCTTTGGACTACTACATATGGAGCGTTGTTAAAAGGGTCTCTAATAGGTCGAGACATCCTAATGTGGCATCTCTCCAGGCCGCTATTGAGGCACTTTTTGAACTTGGACAAGCAGGCGTTGCGCAGGGCATGTTATCGTTTTCGGTCAAGGATCGAGGAAGTAATTGAGGCAAAAGGAAATTACATTGAGTAATTTTAATCTAAAGGGATCCCAAATTAATGTGCAAAGGATAATTTTGATAATTTTATTTTTTTTCTTAAATAAAATTTTGTTTAATTAAATTATCTATTTTGTCTGGATTTAGCTGACGCACCCTGTATATCTGTTCTAGACTGTATCTCTCTAAATAAATAATTTTAATTTAATAACTGCTTAGTTAGTGTACTATGTATTTAATCATAATTGATATTTTTTTAATTTAGAAACTTCTCTAAGTGTTATGGAGTTCTTTTAAATAATTTTCAACAAATTTAAATTGCATATTTAATTTGTATGTAATTTTTTTCAATTCCAACATTTATCATTTACTAATATCAGGATTCCCATTTTCTGATTTATTTTTTGTATGAAAAGTAATTCATACACAGAAATTATTTTTATTTTTTTTTACTATTATAGATTTATAGTTCATTTGTCAAAAATTAAAAATTAAATTTGTTGCTGGAATTTTTTACCGGGAAATTTATACAATATGATATATATTTTATAATTTTCTTATCAAAATGTAACTTCAACCAATTTTCAATTGAATATTTTAATGTTTTAGATATTTTTATATGTAATTATATTTTTATTTACTTCCTTTACTTAGATGCATTAAATATATTCATTACATAATAATTTAATTATAATTTCAATATTATATAAACATACATATTTAAAAATAATGAAGGGCATTCTCATAGATTTAATCCTTTAAAAAGTGAAGTAGAAGTTAGAAGTAATGATTGTACCAAAAGTGTATATTAACAATAAGATAATACTATATTCTTTAGTCATTTCTTATAACATGCAGTGAGACAGTAGACAAATTTTGCCCCACCCAGATTATGCAAATATAAGTACAATAGATTTCCTCTTATCTGACTCCTATACCATCAGACCTTAGGCCAGATAAACAAATGGGCAATTAATCCAAAAATATATGCAAAATATTATTTATAAGTTGTAAATTAAAATAAAATATATATATATTGTATATAAACATTTAAACCAAATCAGTAATCTTTCATTTGTCTTTTTGATTTAAATTTATTTCCTGAAGCAAAATTATGTCAATTTTCATAAGAATTATATCAATGACAGATGAATTATCTTTCTATTTGATATATCCTATTACAGATTTAAATGCTTTTATTCTCTTCCAAATGTCTTATTCATTTCATTTTCTCTCTACTCATAGCTTGACAAAATATGGCTGATTGCAAGTGGAGGCCAGTTAAAGAGAGACCAGATAAGAGAGTGTCTAATATATGATTTTACATTTGTGGATATATTGAACAATTCTGTCTACTTATATGGCACTTTTTATAACAGATTTTTATTATATATATTTTTTCTCAATAGATACTAATTATTTTATAAATTATCAGACTTCTTTGAACAGCAATACAAAACTTTTTTGAGATTGCTTTAATAATACTTTGTTAATCCATACACTTACTCTGGATATTGCTTAAATCTGGACAAAAAATTAAAAAAATAATTGAATAAAATCTGCAATCTCAATTCTTTTTCATATTTAATGTGTTGTATAATTATTTATTTTAAATGAATTGCTTTAGTATAAATATTGTAAATACTGAGTTTGAAATAATTTTATTCAAATTAAATAAAACGTTCAGTTTGTTATATTGGAAAAAATTCTCTAATGTCTATTTTTTATTTTTATTTTTATCAAATTTCCAAAGTTCATTAAACCAAACAATCAATATTCTTAATATCTGTCCAGAATAATGTTTTGCTGTACTTATTTTGATGAAAATATAAATGATAATTCAAATTAATGCATTAAAATATTGAAATAAATATTGCCTGAACTTTTAAAAATCATTATTGTAATAATCTCTTACATATGGTATATTTTTTCTGGATTTTGATTTTAAGTAAGTTAAAATATATTGAAATAATCATAAACAGCCAAACTTCCTCTAGCGGTTTATTTTTGAATTAAAGTTGCCAAATTAATAATTATTTTTAATTTTACGCTATGGTGCCACCATCTGTTGGATTAATAATTATTAATTTAAATTTAGGCTAACCATAGCATAAAATTAAAAATAATTATTATTTGGCAGTTAATTCAAAAATAAACTGCTAGGGGAGCTATTCCATTGATGCTGAAAGTCAATTTGTTGCTTGTTCCTGTTGTCATTATTTTAGTTTTCTTTATATTTAAATGCACCCCATTTTTTCACTTTCTTGATTTATTAGCAAAATCAGTTGCGTCAAGTCTTCTTTGGTTTCTGCCAGTAAGGAGGTATCATTTGCATATTTCAAGTTGTTAATATTTCTTCCTCCAATGCTGGTTGAGTCAAGATCTAATTTCCTCATAATCATCTCAGCATACAGGTTGAAAAGAAAAGACGACAAGATAGAACCTTGCCTTACTCCTTTACAGATGTCTCCCCATGCATAGTTCTTATTTTTGCTTCATGGGTGATATACAATGATTGTATTAGTTTGATCAAGTGAAGTTTTTAACATAAAATGCATTAAATAAATAAAAAACATGTTAAAAAGAGTGGCGGCGCTAATTATAATACAGACAATTCTCAACTTAACTAGATTCAGAATGCATTGATCCATATTTACATAGGATTATTTTTCAGTAACATCAGGCCTGAACCCATACCACTCCAAAAAAATTGGAGATTGAGATTTAGAATTGAATCCAGATCCTTCAAGATAAGCGACTACTTTATCATGTATTTACATGTTTATTCTTTATTAAAACTTTTTGTATTAATCATTGTGATACATTAATACTGTATATCATATCCTCCAACATACGTTTTGACTTATGTAGGATTTCATGGAACAATCCAACTATATAACTTGAGAATTGCATGAATATAAATTCCTTTTAGCAGTAAAACAACACTTATTTATTTAATCTACAAATATAGTAAAGTTTACTGTTAAAACTGATCTATCTTTAGCATTTTTATATATTACCAACATAAATATCTACAGAATAAAAAAACATTTATAAAATATTTAAATATCCAAAAAATATTCTCACAGTCAGAGCTATTTTAAAAAACAATAATTACATACAAAAATGTCTTTTAAGGATTATTTGGATTGCATGTATCCCCTTAGTAATTGCTGATTTATGATTAAAATATATTGCATTATGAATTTCTTATATAAACACTGTAAGATGATAAAATGCTTTTATTAAAGAAAATGTTATTTCAGGACATCATATGAGCTTGATGATTGAGTACTTATAAGCTCCTAGTTTATTATTGCACTGTTTAGTTAAAGCCTTTTTTAGCTGATAAGTTGGAGATAAGGCTTCTTTCTATTATTGGCCTAGCTTAATAGAAATACAAATGCATTTTTAGTTCTACATAAGATATGTTGATGATATCTTAGTAATATGGAAGGATGATAATAAAGTAAACACTCTATGTGAACTTTTCACCAATGAAACCTATGGACTTCCCCAGTGAAAAGAACAAGCCAATAACAGCAAAATTTATTTCCTTGATATACAAATTCAGTACAGCAATACCTCGCATAGTCCGGTTAATTGTTTCCTCTTTCTTACCGGACTAATTGAAACGGAATATTCGAGGTACGTAACCTATGGGAAAAATTAATAATTGGTTCCAAGAAATTTTCTGATTCAAAATTTGTATTTCATGGATGTGTAATATTTGTATTATAATACACCCATCGAAAATAAAATTTTTTTCATAAGAACTTTTAGTTAATACAGCAATACCTCGCATAGTCCGGTTAATTGGTTCCTCTTTCTTACCAGACTAATTCAAACCGGACTTTTCGAGGTACGAAACCTATGGGAAAAATTATAATTGGTTCCAAGAAATTTTCGATTTGCTCATATGTTTTTTAAAATCGTAAATTCTTACATTAATAATTATTTCATATGCATTAAACATTAAAATCGTTTATAAAGATTTATAATAAGTGGATCCGAGCCCATAAAGTCGAATAGATAAAGAGGGATCGCCCAGCAGGTGAACGCATTCGCTTTCTCCAAGTCGGCCGCTCGGCAGCATTACAAAACCAGAGCGGTGCTCTGCGTAAAGGCAGATTCCACTTGAACTGGGCCCCCGCGGGCTGATGAGTCGCAAACGCCGATATGCCCAGTATTTATTCCCATCCAATGATTCAATTAAGCATTTACGGTAAACAACTGACGACATTGCACTTGAGAGGCAGGCACTATATAAACAAATGTTGTTCAGATAAATTTGACAACATTAGAGCAGTAGCCTGCTTGTCACAGATCATCATAGTGGCTATTCGAATCATATATAGGTAATAAGTAGCGAGCACACTTACATTTCATATTTATTCTAAAAAAATAAAGTAAATTAAATATGATGAACGCATTGGCTTTCTCCAAGTTAGCTGCTCGGCGCCATGCCAAACACAGAGTAGAGCTCTGCATAAAGGTGGATTCCCACTTGAACTGGGCCGTGCGGGCTGATGAGTCACAAACGCCCAGTATTCGTTCCCATTCAATGATTCAATTAAGCGTTTGCGGTAACGACAACATTGCACTTGAGAGGAAGGCACTATAAACAAAATTGTTCAGATAAATTTTGGCAACACTAGAGCAGCCACCTGCTTGACTCAGCTTGTCATAGTGGCTATTAGAGTCATATATAGGTAGTAAGTAGCAAGCACACTTACATTTCATATCTATTCTTAAAAAATAAAGTAAATTTGAAATTTTTTATTAACAATTACAATCTGGACTATAGTGAAACCTGGACTACTTGAAACCGGACTATGCGAGGTATTGCTGTACTAGCTCTAGAGGTTCCGATGCCCAGATGCAGCTTTCTACTCAGTGCTAGAGAGGGATGAAGGGGTGGTCTGCCCCAGGCATCAAGCTGAATTGGGAAGCTAAGAGCTGGGAATATCATTACTATTCATTAAATATTTGTATAAAAGTTTTTGTATCATTTTCAATTCTTAAAAATTATTTCTTATTATTGGTATTCATAAATATATATTTTTTTAATTTGATGCTAAATACGACACATATATACAATATGCAGATAATTAATTCAAATTCAAATCAAAATGCACAAATTTTGTTGAACACTTTGTAAATGTTAAATGCCATAGAATGTAAAATAAAATATATTGAAATTTAATTGGATTGTTTTTTGGAGGGGAGAGGAGGCCAAAAATTCCTGCCCCAGGTACCAAAGATTCTGGGTTTACCACTACTCTGCACCCTTACAATATTGAGAAAATGATAATTTTGGTGCCCTCCTTCCGAAGGCACCCTGATGCAGTGCATTGTCTGCTTACTGGGTTAAGCTGGCCCTGTACAAATTAACAAAGAAGAAACTACATATATAACAACAGCATATAAAAAAACAACTTTTATACTCATCCTCATACTCTCATGATCAAATGACTCAGATGGCTTACAAAACTGCAGCCTTCTACTTGTACTATAAAAGAGTGATCATGTACTTTTCTAATCAAAATGATAAAGAAAAAGAGTTAAAAGAAATTTTAGGATATGGTCTAACATCTGGATACAGTAAACCTTTTTTTATTCCATATGTATGAAAGTTGAGAGAGACCTTTCCCAAATAACTGCTAATCAATGCATTGAACTCATAACACCAATGAAGAACCAGATCATACCTATAACTACAAATATCACAAAGTCCCCTATAATCTACATCAGAACAAAACTGTTAAAGCAGCTCTTAAAAAACAAGACAAGAATATAGCAATAGTAAAAGGACCAACAATATTTGGAGTGCTCAGGAATGAAAAAGAACAATGGGAAAATAAATATAAGCCAAGAGTATATCAGATCCCAGTCCACAAATAACTACATAATAAAGGACAATGCTCTTTTGGAATCACAAAAAGGAATCTCAAAGAAAGATTGTAAGAGTACAAAAAGGGCATAAAAGAAACCAAACTGAATACAGTACTTTCTGCTGAGTTTTACAATACCAACATAAAGATAAATTGGGAAAGGGCAAGAATTGCAAAACCATTGGCAAATCTAAAAGATTCTAATTTCTTACAAGAAATGATCGAGATAATAAAGAGAAGGCCAAAGGACAATATTTTGAATGATAGGACATGGAAAAACTATCACAAGCATGGATGTATGAACTAAGAAGAAAATGATACAAATAGTAACATGAAAAATAACATAAAAATGAAGCACCTAAAGTATATATTATTATTAATTATATTTTTTAATTATATTATTAATTTATGGTGACAGCACTATGATTAACTATTTTTTAGTTAATCATATTTGTCACCATAGCAACAAATTTAGTGTTATAGTTTATAATTTTTAAAATGTTCTGTTCAATTCTACATTATGCACTTGATGAGAGTGAAAGCCAAAAACATTAGTAATAAAGTTTATTAAAGTTACTCTATATTGCTATTAATGCTATAGTAAATTCATAGTTACTTTGTATAATCATTTCATAATTAAAAAATTTTAAATTATTGTGATAGCATAATTGATTTTAATAAAATTCTATAATTATCTTAAAAGGAATTATTTTAGCTTTGAATTTAATATTTTAAAATATTTTCTCAGTAAATAGTTATACATTTCTTAAATATATATAACACCAATATGTTAAAAAATATTAAATATGTTTCTCAGTAAATAGTTATACATTTCTTAAATATATATAACACCAATATGTTAAAAAATATTATACTAGTTTAAAACAACAACAATTGAATTAGTATATGAGCATTTTTATTTATCTTATCATTTTGGTATATTCATTACTTTATATTATAATTATAAATCATTTATTAATTGTTTTAATGTAAATAAATACTATTCAAATAAAAAAAAGTGGAGTCAAATCATCATTGCAATATTTTTATTTGAAGAACAAATTAAATAAACTTTATAATAAAAAAATCATTACCTTTTCATAAGAAATGGAATAAATTTAGAACATTCAGTGTAAAATGTAGTTGCAAATGCACCATATCTGCAAAACAATTTATTTTTTATAATTTAATTTAAGTATTTAATAATTCATTTTTAAATATAAAAATTAAATATATTAAACAAAAAGATATTGATATTACAAGATGATAATTTTATTAAATAAATACAAGTAGTTTTTGGTTTATGAGTTCCTGGGTTTAAAAATTTTTTTTTTTATGTATCAAGAAAATCAAAACATTAATTGCAATAAATAAATGCTAAACATGATTTCATGAAATAATTATGTACTGGTAAATAATTTTTATTCCCAGATTGTGTTTAAGGCAGTAGTTCATCTATATAAAAACTCATCTATTCATCTGTTGATGATGATGAAGAATAAAAATTCTTTAACATTTGTATGACAAATAATTTCATTATTATTATAATTTGCTTGATTTTAAAAGCTATGTTTTCATTTCTTTAGATAAGTAATCAAAATAGACAAATATACCAAAATGTTTATAATAATACTATATTTCTTTTCATTTTTCTTCTTAAATATAACTAATAAAAATCCAACAGCTCAATTAAGTGAAAAAACAACACAAAATTTAATATAAATTTATAGTAATAAATTTAAATTTTGTGTTGTTTTTTCACTTGATTGAGCTGTTGGATTTTTATTAGTTATAGACAAATATAGATACATAAATAATTATTTTGTTAATCTTTGCTTAATATTAGCAAATTAAGAATCAAGTTTTATTGTTGAAAATGGAACTCATTTTTAATATTATATGCTCCCGCTCAGTGCCGGATCTAAGTATATTGGACCGATTGCCCCAATCTGGCGCCCGTTGAGGCAAAATGAAATCATGAAAAGACTAATAAACGAAAAATAATATTTATATTCGCTATTATGGCTGGACTTTTATACCCCAGCCTTCGAACATCTAATTTTTGTAGATCCGCGACGCTATTATGGCTGGACTTTTATATTCTTCTTCGAACATCTAATTTTTGTAGATCCGCGAAAAGAAATTTTTTTTTGGAAAAATTGGTTGTATATGAATTGATTTTATCTCTTGAAACATGTGGGAAAAATTTTCTTTAAATTAATTAACATTACTTTTGCAGAATCCAATATATTCTGAAAATATTTTCTGAGTATATATCCCAGCCTTTGAACATATAATTTTTGTAGATCTGCGAAAAGAAAAATTTTTTGGAAAAATTGAAAGTAAATGAATCAATTTTTTATCTCTTGGAACATGTGGGAAAAAATTTTCTATTTAAATTAACTAACACTACTTTTGCAGAATCCAATGTATTCTGAAAATATTTTCTGAGTATTCAAATAAATTAATGGCGGGTGAATCTTTCTTTTAATTAGAATTAAGCACACTTACTGATACGCTTAACGCTTATGAATGTTATCAGAAAATATCTAAAAATGTTTCACAGTTTAAATGAATAATAGAAAGTTTAATCTTTTTTTTTTAAATTAGAATTAAGCACACATACTATACATGAATATTGCCAGAAAACAGCGAAAAAGGTTTCATAGTTTAAACGAATAATAGAAGGTTATTAGTTGAGTTGATCTTGGATTTATGACTGAGGTAGATGAAACTCGCATTTTTAATGTAAATATAAGACTGGAAGAGTCTTAGGCATAGGAAATGAGTAATATACTATTAATGGAATTTGAAGAATAACAAGCGAGCATTTTTAAATGATATGATATTCAACAAGTAAATCATTAATTCTGTTCTTACCAGAAATGATATCGAAGGTTCTACAGTTATTATTGATAATTGATGAAGCCCATCGCAAAAATTAGTTTAAAAACATTTTAAGGTAAATCATTCAAAAAACTTCATAGGTAAAATCAACTAATAACCTACTATTATTCATTTAAACTGTGAAACTTTTTTCGATATTTTCTGGCAATATTTATATACAGAAAGCATGCTTAATTTTATTTATTTATTTATTTGAACAACACCCTACAACATAGAAATGGGTGTCCCCCCTTAAATAACAGTTGATTTACTATACCAATCATTATAATATTTACATGCTCGATAAAAGAATTTGTAGTTTTATGCAGACGATGTTTGCGGATATAACAAGGAAAATTTACCCGCCGTTAATTTATTTGAGTACTCAGAAAATATTTTCAGAATATTAGTATGCGTACTTAATTCTAATTAAAAAAGATTCACCCGCTGTTAATTTATTTGAGTACTCAGAAAATATTTTCAGAATATTAAATAAGAATACATTGAATTTGCGAAAGTAATGTTAATTAATTGAAATAGAAAACTTTTCCCACATGTTCGAAGAGATAAAATAAAATCGATTCATTTACATTCAGTTTTTAAAAAAAATTTTTTTCTTTTTGCGGATCTACAAAAATTAGATGTTCGAAGGCTGGGGTATAAAAGCCCAGCCATAATAGTAAATCTAAACGATTATTTTTCGTTTATTAGTCTTTTCATGATTTCATTTTACCTCAAGGCGGGGCCAGATTGGTGCAATCGGTTCAATGCTTAGATCCGACACTGAGCGGAAGTATTTTATACTTTTCCTAAATAACATCCGTCATTCTATATAATGTCTAGGCATTGTATATAATGCCTAGACATATAGAATGACGGATGTTATTTAGGAAAAGTTTTAGGCAAAGAATATTTTTTCATACTTTGCCTACTTACTTATGCGTTTCATACTTTGCCTAAAAACACTAGGCATTCTATAGAATGCCTGCATTCATACTTTGCCGGTAACATGTATATGTATATATATTTGTTTATATTTATGGAGCGAATTTAGTATTTATTGTATTTATTTTAAACGTTTAAAAAACTTATAATATTCTAATTTAATTATTTTACAAATTGAATAATATTTACAGTTTACAAGTATTAATTTATGTTTTAAATATAATATTCTGGAGGAATAGATTTAAAGATAACTTTAATTTTGACATAACAACATAAGGAGATTCCTAGAAGTAATATACTCCAATCCTGTGGCGGCTCGCCCATAAGGGCTGCGGGGCTGCAGCCCTCCCACCAAAATGAAAACATTGCTTACTATATATGAATGTTATCAGAAAATATCTAAAAATGTTTCACAGTTTAAATGAATAATAGAAAGTTATTAGTTAATTTTATCTATGAAGTTTTTTGTATGATTTACCTTAAAATGTTTTTAAACTAATTATTACTTATGGGCTATATCTTCATCATTTATCGATAATAACAGTAGAACCTTTGATATCATTTCTGGTAAGAACAGAATTAATGATTCACTTGTTTCATATCATATCATATTTAAAAAATACTCACTTGTTATTCTGCAAATTCCATTTATAGTATATAACTTATTTCCTGTAGCTAAGACTCTTCTGGTCTTATATTTACATTAAAAATGTGAGCTTCATCTACCTCAGTCATAAAATCAAGATCAACAAATAACCTTCTATTATTCATTTAAACTATAAAACTTTTTCCGCTATTTTCTTGCAACATTCATTTATAGTATGCGTGCTTAATTCTAATTAAAAAAAATATTCACCCATCGTTAATTTAGTTGAATACTCAGAAAATATTTTCAGAATATATTGGATTCTGTTAAGTAATTTAAATAGAAAATTTTTTCCCACATGTTCCAAGAGATAAAATAAAATCGATTCATTTACATTCAATTTTTCCAAAAAACTTTTTCTGTTTGCGGATCTACAAAAATTAGATGTTCGAAGGCTGGGGTATAAAAGTGCAACCATAATAGTAAATCTAAACGATTATTCTTCATTTATTAATCATTTCATGATTTCATTTTGCCTCAACACGGGCCAGAATGATGCAATCAATCCAATCGGCTTAGATCCGGCACTGAGCGGGAGTATTTTATACTTTGCCTAAATAGCATGTGGTCTTATATTTACATTAAAAATGTGAGCTTCATCTACCTCAGTCATAAAATCAAGATCAACAAATAACCTTCTATTATTCATTTAAACTATAAAACTTTTTCCGCTATTTTCTTGCAACATTCATTTATAGTATGCGTGCTTAATTCTAATTAAAAAAAATATTCACCCATCGTTAATTTAGTTGAATACTCAGAAAATATTTTCAGAATATATTGGATTCTGTTAAGTAATTTAAATAGAAAATTTTTTCCCACATGTTCCAAGAGATAAAATAAAATCGATTCATTTACATTCAATTTTTCCAAAAAACTTTTTCTGTTTGCGGATCTACAAAAATTAGATGTTCGAAGGCTGGGGTATAAAAGTGCAACCATAATAGTAAATCTAAACGATTATTCTTCATTTATTAATCTTTTCATGATTTCATTTTGCCTCAACCAGAACGATGCAATCCGTCCAATCGGCTTAGATTCGGCACTGAGCGGGAGTATTTTATACTTTGCTAAATAGGCTTTGTTATTCTATATAATGCCTAGAAAAATATATATAATAATAATCATTTCATACTTTGCCTAAAAATGCCAGGCATTCTATACAATGTCTGCTTTTCATACTTTGCCAGCAACATATCCATTAGCAACCAAAAACATTTCATTACATTGTGTTTGTATTTTGTACTGAGAGTTAAATATGTTTAAATCAATCAAAAGGCTCACTGAAGGTGAAATCAGGTCTATCATTAATTTTTTTAAATATTAGAATATGCAATTGATTGACAGTCATTAAAAATTTGTAAAGTTTATGGTGAACATGCAATGATTGATAGCCTGATTAGGAGACAGGGCTAGCTGTTTTAATGAAGGACAAGAGAATATGCATGAAAGAGTTTGAAGTGTCTGGCTCACAAAAAATATAAACTTTATAATATTCCTTTGTAATGGTTTCTGAAGAGAATCTAGAGGGTTGAAAGTACTTCAATAAGATTATTTTAAGTTATAAACTTCAGATTTTTCTTTTCATTTCTGTATTTTCCTACGCTTTGTGCTAATTTTCAGTGATTTTTAAATGATTAAAATCTGTTTGGATAATTTATGAAAAAAGAAGATGAAGTGAATTTATTCTTAAAGAGAAGGATATCATTCTTAGTTTAGAAAGCATTAATTTAGGGATTAAAATATTAAAATAAAATTTTTTAATTAAATCTTAGAAGCATAATGTAAAACTTACTTAAAATGACTAGGAAATAATTTCAAATCTTTTTCCGTAAGATTTCTGTAAGAAGTGAAACAATCTGCAAATGGTGGAACTTCCTAAACAAAAGTACAAATAATAATAAAAATAAATGATGATGATAATAATCCAGTTTGTTATATTTGAAGTTTTAACAATTTTAGAATTTTTTACATAATTATATAATCTTACTTATAAAATACAGATTGTGTATGTATGTAACTTTTTTATTTAGAATCTACAAAAAATATTTATGAATATGATATAGAATTTTGTTCTGTATCAGTATGGACATGTCCTTACATTGCCCTTTTTTAGGGCCCTAGGAGGCCCAATATTTATTTATTTTATGACAATAAATATCAATAGATGGCACTAAGTGTCAAAGTAAGGGGCAACAGATTATTATACACAGATTGCATATTAACACACAGATTATATATTAACAGATTACAGATTATATATTAACAGGTATTACTGATTATGATACAGGTTACTGTTCAGTATCAATTTATGTTCAATCCAGTATATATATCATACCTTTTCATTGGATATTTTAAAGGAAATTTTATGTTGCTGTATCATACCTTTTCATTGGATATTTTATTTTAAAGGAAATTTTATGTTATATCATACCTTTTCATTGGATGTTTCATTTTAAAGGAAATTTTCTGTTGAATTTGTAGATAAGTTAAGCCTGTTCTATATCCATAATTACAATGGTGACATATTATATATCTCAAATGAAATTTGTTTATATTTTATCACACAAAAAAATTATAATTCCATATGACATAAACTACTATATGTTTATCCATTATTATTTAATAATAATAAGTAATATTTAGAATCACACAAAAAGCAGTAATATATACAAATTTTTTATTTGTTGCAATTTTAAATGAAATTAGGCCATATTGCATTATTTCAAATGCATTTTGAGTCTCTCCCCCTTCAAAATTTTTCATTACACTATGTGTGATTATTATAACATTGTTCTCCATTTGATTGGAGAAATAATTTTGATTGGCCAGATCTGTTTTAAAACAAACATATTTTCATGTGTTATATTAGACTTTATTTCTCTAAGAATTACACACAAATATTTTTTAGCTAAAATATTATTTAAAGATGTAAATATCAAGCATTTTAAGAGTGACATCATAATTTACAGAACTCTGTAAAACAAAAAACATTATTTATTATAAAAATCACAATGAATTCATATTTTCCTGGTATATATGGGAACTGAATTCCATCACTTTATTAAATATACCATTAAGTAGAGAGGAGACTTGAAATATGCAATTTTAAAAAATTATTAGAGGAAAAAAACAAATGTATTATAGAGAATATATTAGAAATAAATACTTGCAAAGTCACGGATTAGAGCGAATGTCAATACTATCTACTTATCAGCTAAACCTAACGGTTCTAACAACTCCGCAATCCAGAGTTCGGCCTGAGCTCAGGTCTTTAACTAAGTTCTAATTTAAATCTAATTAGCTACAAAACAATCTAACACAATGTAACATCTAACTGATGAAACAAAACTGGAAATCGGAACTTAAACTAGAAGTGCCAATTAAGTGTTATGGTAAAATTATTTAGATACGATGACGTCATTAAACGGATAGCTCTTCCGGAGGATGGTTCCGATTCCATATCACGTGATTGCTAACGACGGAGACGGGAGATGTGAGAAGTAAGTTAACTTTTAAACTAAACTATAATACGTTAGAATATAAGAAAATAACGCTAAAATAATAGAGTGCATAAAATAAAATAAAAATAAGACAGATCAAAGTTAACTTTTCTCACATACTTACAGCCAAATACTGAATATTACTGTTTTTGTTTTACAGAACTCTTCCCCTTAGGTTATTTAGCATCTCAAATCTATACTCTATCCTTAAAGCATGATATAATTTTTGAATTCTCCCTAGCTAATAAATAAATAATACTTAAAATAACATACAAAGAAATAATATATATAGCATATAGAAAATTTCCATTTTATTGCCAAATCTGTTCTTATGCTACATCATGGTCATGACATAATTATGTATTTCAATCGAGAATTATAATAATATAAATTACATGTAAAAATTAAAATATTATACACATATTCGCATTAAAAAATGGTTCCAGCATTTCCTGAATGGACCACACATGTAAAAATAAAAATATTATACACATATTCGCATTAAAAAATGGTTCCAGCATTTCCTGAATGGACCACCCGTTTTTAATATGGGCAAAATAATTAAATTCTTGGATAAATTAAACAAAGAGCCAAACATGTGTTAAACAAGTGCTGGTTTTCTGCATGTGTGCATGGTCTTTTGTACCATGCAAGTAGTCTCAAACTCAAATTGGGAGTGGGCCAAATGCGCAGTTCGAAGCGAAATGAAGGACTGGATATTTTTAAACAAAATTACAGTGAAAGGAAAATATTTTACTGATATAATAGTTACTGATAGCACAGTGTAGGTTGAGTACAATATGTTTTAAAACTTTAGATTGTTATTTTGTTAATGTTAAATTGTAATAATTTTCCAACTGAAATATGTATTTAAACAAATAGCTAAAATATTTTCATGGGCCATATAAAATTGCTTTGTGGGATGAATGTGGCCTGCAGGCCGCCAGTTTGAGACCACTGTACAATGCAACAAATGGCTAAGCACATGCTTCACTTTTTGTTGAAAAGTGAGTGTTTAATACGTGTTTAATTGTTTTTTGTATATATATTTCTATATATTTAATACACATGTTTTCATATATAACAAATTTTGAAAATTTAATCGTTTAATTTTTAAAGGAAATATAAACAAACAATAAGAAGAAAAATGATATTGAATTTAGATCATTGTTTATTTTATGATTATATATATGATATATTGTATGTTGATGATTATTTTTCAATAATTATTTTTACTATGTGATTTATAAACAAAAACTTGGCAATGCCAGGTATTTTAGGTAATTTTTTACATAATTAACATATTTTTCATGAATCTTAAATTTATTCCACAATCCTATTGCAATGGCTAGTTCAGTACAGGCATACCTCACTAATATAGAAAGTTATATTTCAGACCATTGCCATAAAGTGAATCATAGACATTTTTTATATACCAGAGTATATAAAAACTCTAAAAACATTCATTAAATGTGTAATTGCCATAAAGTGAAAATAGACATTTTTTATATACCAGAGTATATAAAAACTCTAAAAACATTCATTAAATGTGTAATAGTGTTAGGTCTAAAATGGACTAAGTGCAAAAAACAAAATGATTCACTCAATTCAACTGGCACCAATTTATTTTCAGTAGTAATGCACATAGCAACTGGCTCAGAATCAATTGATGGGTGCATTACTATTGAAAATCACCTTAAGAATAAGATAAGTGCTAAAAATAATAAATATAAATAAAATTGGAAAACAATATCAGCAAAATGCCTTAAAGTGAGATATGCCTGTGCCTGTAAGAAGCCATTTATTCCATATTCACTTCAATAAGACCAATGAATGATTTCTTATTATTAATAATTGATTTAAATTGTGCCATAAAACAATTTATATTGTAACAAGTGAAGTGCAGGATAAATCTATTTGTTCAGAATTTAGGTATAGTATCTATATGCAAAATACAATAAATTGTAATTTTCAAAACTGCAGTTTATTGAAATCATTAGTAATAATGATGTTACTGTACTAAATCAAGTATAATGAAATTTATCTATTTATCCAACAGCAGTATTTTGTTGAATTTTCTTTATCAGCCATTACCAAAGATAACAAACTTCATTAATGAAAGTATAGAATGAAGAAATTAAATTCAACATATACTTATACTATACAGTAACAAAATTACTATATAATATAGTAAAAAAACAGAAACAAATACTGTAAAGAAAAAATTCATGAATTTTTAAAACAGAGTATCTCACATTTAAATGTTACAAAAAACAAATAATAACTAATCGATGTTGTAAAATTACCACACATTCTCTTCCAATATCTATCTTAAAAAATAGTTTTGGAAAGATTCGATTGTCTGTTTTCAGTGTATATCTGTTATTATGGAATGACAAAATTTTAAAATTAAAATGTGATAAAATCATCTTCAATAATGTGACTTTCATAAAAATCTATCAAATAGTTCAAAGTAAGTCTCCAATTTTTAAATGATTGAAGTTATAGAATTAATTGATGGACATCAACTTCAAACTTCAATGGCATAATGTTAGTGAAGCTGATGTTCATGTGACATTAGCTTCCTATTTTTTGAGCCTTCCTATCAGGTTAGTTCAAAAAATATAACTGGGAGGATATATAAACAGATAGCAAGATATAATCCTCATTTTCCTTTAGAAAATAAGTTAATAAAATAAAAGGTAACAGATTCATTAAAACAAAATGGCAGACATTGAAGAAGCACTCAAGACTCTTAATTCTGATTGAATATAGCAATATGCAGAATAACCTCAAGATTATATTTCTAATTTGTTGCTTGAAAACTCAACAAGCAAATTTGCATATATTAAGACCTCCAGATTTAAAATTATTTTTCCATAAAATATATTAACAACATAATTACTATGGAAAATCTAAAAGAAATGTGGGAAGATTTTTAATGCAATAAAATGACCATAATAGTTTTTATTTCGAATAAGAAATAAAGTACTGACAATGGCAAAGTATTTTAGCAGAAAAATATTGGACTAATCAATATTTTTGGAAAAGTTTAATGCTATTATGTTGATGTTAAACATATATTGATATTTGATAATATAAAAAGGAATAATTTTTTAGAGAAAAATATCTGACTTTTACAAAATGAACATTTATAATAATTCTTATTCAATTTTTCTGTATTGTATTGTATTGCATTGTATTCTTCTGATGTTTCATATATCTATCAATATATTGAACAAGATTATCTTACTTAACAGTGTTTGTTTACTTAAAAATATTATTATAATCATAAAACATTACTTGAAAATTTATTATATTAATTCTCAAATTCAATTTTATAAAAAAGATAAAATAAACAAAGTTCTTACAAATGGTTTTTCAAATAAAAAATAAGCAGAGAGAAGACCAATTCCATAATCATTACTTTCAGATGTTAAATATAAACTGAGCAAAAATTCATATGTTTCTTGGCACCATTTTCTGAAATAAAAGACAAAGTTATATTTTTAACTGCTAAAAATTAAAATAAAAAAAAATTATATTAAAAATTAATACTTAAGTATATTTGAAGATAAATCTCCTAGTAAATAAGGGCACCAAAATCCAGCACTACCATCTCCAGTGGTATTTGGACTAAATTCATCTGATATTAATGCTACTTGAACACCAGATATAGATTCTACTATCTGAACAGCTGAAGACACACCAATGATTCCAGCTCCAACTACTGCAACTTTAACTCTAGAACTTACTTTTGCTGTAAGAGCATCTTTTAATAGATTTGTAGCCATAACTCTAAAATAAAAATCAATTAAATTGAATGATAGGCATTCATTGCATTAATTATTTAATAATAATTCTGCAAATATTATAAATTACAGTATAAACTTTTTATAATATTGATATTTTATTAATTCTAATTCCTATGATATTTATAAAATATATTTGTCAAACTCTACAAGAACTCAAATGTCACTCGCCAATATTATGTCTGGATTCAACACCTCTGGTTATCAAACAACACCTTAAAAAACTTGTCGATTGCATCGTTCTTTTATACTCGACTGACGTACAGTCCCGTGTTGCTTCATTTACATACTTATATGTAACAAGTTCAAAGTTATTAGCTTACAGAGTAATTCATTCATGTCATCATCTTTACAATTAATTTATATATCGAACAAAACACCGATATGGATCATTCTTATTTTCCCATATCACTTTCAGTAGTAAAATTTATGTAGATAAGATGACATCATTAACCGGGATAGCTCTTCCGGATACGGGTTCCAACTCCGTGTCACGTGATTGCCAACTACGACGGAGAAGGTGGAAGTAAGTTAACTTTTAAACTAAAATATAATACATTAGCATATAGGAAAATAACGATAAATAATAGAGTGCATAATAAAATAAAAATAGGACAGGTCAAAGTTAACTT
>AYEL01048653.1:0-14717 GCA_000484575.1 Olivierus martensii
ATACCTATATATATATTATATAGGTATATAGATGCTACATATAATAATTCTGTATCAAGCAAACAATCTTATTAGAGATTTGGCTAAATTTAATTTGTAATACTAGGCTGATATTTTGGTTATATTAATTCTGAATCTGTATAAAGAAAATATTTTTTCCTATAATAGCTTTAAATAATACAGAACTTACAAAATATTTTAACTGTTTATTTCAAGAACATGGGATAGATCTTTGGATTTTGGACTTGTTATTTTATAAATACACAATCTAATAGGCTATGTCTAAGATAACATATCAGATTTTCCTTCATTATCATTCTAAACAGAAAGCATTTATATTAAAACTTGAAAAATATCAATTGAAATTAAAAACTCTTAATTACAGTTAATACTCTGAATAGAACATTTTGAAAATTTATTTCTTTTTTATAATTTTATCTATTATAATAAAAATAAAATTTACATAACAATCATCCAAGAAAGTCTATATTAAAATTTGAATAAATGTATTTAACATAAATATAATAGAAAATAACAATATATCTCAAATGAATTCTGGAATCTCCAGAAAGCAAAAAGTTTGGAAAATACAATCACTAAATCTAACAGACATTATTCTTAATTATTAAATAATAATACTAATTTGACAATCCTAAACACTATACATAACATTATGCAAATTTAAATTTTAATCTAATAACAATTAGCAAGATTTCAATTCTAAAAATGAATAAAGCAGAGAGTGTAAAATACAAAAATAAAAGATGCGTAATTATGCGGCATCAATGTTAAAACTTTGGGAATCTACGGCAGTAACAACTGACTATATATCAGACCTGAGCATTATTTAAATAAATATTTATTTAAATACTTTTTCAAATAATTTTTATCTTATTTGATTGATTATTTGAATCATCAAATAATTTGTTTAATTATTGATATTTGTTATTTTATATAATTTCAAATAACAAATAATATTTGTTATGTTATTTGATACTTTAAATAATTATCTTTTATCTTATTTATTATTTGACTATTTACACAAATAGAATAAATGTATTCTAATGTACTGTAATATATGATAAGATAGCCTGTACAATAGTATATTTTATTTTATCTGTACAATATACTGAATATGTATATAAAATGTGTATAACTGAAGAAAATGTACACAACAAGTGTACAGTTGTACAAAATGCTTACAATTTAACAAAAGATCTACAATAGATGTACAGATGTGCAGTTATAGAAAGTGTACATAACATATAGTTGATGAAAAGGTATACAAAATGCCTGTAATTTAACAAAATATGTATAAGTAAACAGATATACAAAATGTGTACAACTGTTCAAATTGTATAAAAAAATTACATAAAACTTAGCATAAAATATCTACTGAGCATATTTTATGCTAAGTTTTATGAGCATAAAATATTGGGCATAAAATATGATCAATAATGTACAAATGTATACTCGTACAAAATTTACACAACAGATATACATTTATAAGAATTGTACACATTGCGTACAATTCTATAAAATGTAAGCAAAAGGTGTACAATTGTACAAAATGTCGAAATCAGTGTACAATTTTACAAAATTTACTCAATAAGTATACAATTGTACAAAATATGATCGTACAAAGGTACACTAGTACAAAATGGTGCAACATGTGTACAATTGTACAAAATGTCCGCAAAAGGTGTACAGTTGCACAAAATGATGAAGTCGGTGTACAATTGTACAAAATGTATTTAATAAGTATACAATTGTACGAAATATGCTCAATAGATGTACAAATGTATACTTGTACAAAATGTATGCAACAGATGTACACAAAATGTGTACAATTGTACAAAATATGCTCAACAGATGTACAAATGTATACTTGTACAAAATTTACGCAACAGGTGTACACTTGTACAAAATGTATGCAATAGTGTATACTTGAACAAAATGTATGTAATAAATGTACAGTTGTACAAAATATACGCAATAAGTGTATAACTGTACAAATTGTACTGTACGCACTAGGTATACAATTCTACAATTTTATCCCAGTTGATGCAGTTGTACAAAAAGTACATGAAATGCATACAATTTAACAAAATATGTACAATACAGGTACAGATTTACAGTTGTATAAAATGTGCGCATTCCGTGTATAATTGTGCAAAAGTGCACATAAGGCATATAATGTACAACTTGTGTTCAATAGGCTTATAATGTATGCTAATGATGCACAATTGCAAAATGAAAAGAGATATACAATATCATTGTATATCTGCACTGTACAGTGTTCTCATTATAATATAATATGCAGCAGTTATGGTGATAAGATATTGCACAGTCCACACCAATAGATTATTTCATAAAGATGATACTGAATTATTTGAAATTTTATTTGGAAAAGTATTTGAATGTTTATTTCAAATAACGTATTTATTTAAATAATTTTTTATTTGCAAATAAATTATTTGAAAAATAATTTATCTTGGAAATTATTTCAAATAAATTATTTGAAAGCCAGATTATCTTCAAATAACGTTTTCTTTTATTTGGCAATATTCAATTATTTGAAAAATTATTTGTTATTTCAAATAAAATTTGCCCAGGTCTGCTATATATGTTTTTTATTTTTAAGAATAGGTCCGTTCAACTTGACGCACGTGTTTTTTTTTAATCGAAAAATCAATATTTTTGAATTCATATTTTTCAACAAAAAAGAAAAAAAAGCGTTCATATAGCAGAAATTATATCCTGCAGCAGTTCTATGAAAAAAAATCAAGATAAAAGAGATAGAGATGATGAACGAAAACAATTTTACTCCGAATTATTTTTTACTACTTATACTCAGCGAAACAATAAGACAAATTATCGTTATTATGAAGAAATATCATTTTAAAATAAGAGAAATTATAAAATCATATTTAGCAGATGAAACTTGTAAAACTATTAAAATACATTTTATATTACACGTGTACTGCATTTATTTCAAGAGGCTTTTCTGCTATTTGGATGATATATATGGAAAATAATATTTTATAATTGAATATGAATATATTTCTTCAAAATATTTTTATATTACAAAGTTTTTATCATCAAATTTTTCACTTTAAAGTAAAAATTTTCTCAAACAAAATTCTAGCCCCAGAAGTATAGCCAGACATGGAGATAAAACTTCATAAAAAAGTATAAATAGAAAATTACCGATTACTGTATATAGTGCATAAAAAAATAATATATTCTACTCTACATTGTTTCCATATCAACTTCGTCCCTTTTGCGTAACAAGTTCACTTGTTTTCAAATCAAATTCATTCTTTTGCAAATCAAGTTCACTCATATGCAAAACAAGTTTTTCTACTAAATACTTCCTCCGGATTATCGTCTTTCAATTTCTGAAATTTTTATTACACTCAAAACTAAATTAACCGCAGTTTATCGAAATTATTCGCTGAACAATCAGGAGAAATCTTCATGTAGGTACAGCGTATTTTGTTCGAATCTCAGTACAATTCTAAGAGAAATTACTTTTTCTCATAAATTGTAAGAATTCCAAACCCCTCCCGAAAAACTGGAAGTGTGGGACCCGGATCATCCAGGGTAGTAAGTCACAGCTTTACCACGCAGTCATCCTTCCGACCATCGAGATCGGGTCAAAGGAACTCTGTTGTAATGGCCCATCCGCATATCGCTGTAAAATCTATGATTTTCAGGACATGCAAAATTAAATATCAATACTCTATTCTTGTAATTAAAAAAACCTTAAAATATTTGATAGTAATGGAAGCAAATCATAATACTAGCATTACGTTATTGTTCTGTTGGATTATGTATTTCTGAAAATAGACACATGCGTAATTCAAAAATCCCAACTTTGCCGTTGCGCCGTTGTTCTTCCGGAACAACGATATGATCGTATAGTTTAAGTAAAAAACATTCCAATAAAATATTATGAAGATGGATTCAGTGAATCAGGTAAAATCACAGGTATTTTAAAAACACTGCCAAATCCATTATAAATCGGTTCAACAAAAATAGTGGACTGAGCCATAGCAGCAGAGAGGTATTTCGTGGTCAGGAATGTTTTTAATTCTGAATAAATTCTTTGGGCATTTGTGATCTCGTGTAGGCCTACAGTTGTTTTAAACTTCCTTCAGAAGTTCCAACTCGATAAAAACCGTCTCATAACATCTACCAACAGGTATTATATACTTTGCCTAAACAGCATTTGTCATTCTATATAATGCCTAGCGAAAGTATATGTAATATTAATTGTATTTTACTTTGCCCAAAAACGCCAGGTATTCTATACAATACCTGCTTTTCATAGATTGCCAGCATAGTATATCTATGCTTTTCATAGATATACATTTATAACTTGTGGCGATTTCAAAGAACTGGTCTGCAAACTTAATGCTTTTATATTTCGATATTTTTCATTCTCTCGTTTCTCGTTTTTAAATAAGCCTACAGTTGTTTTAAACTTCCTTCAGAAGTTCTAACTCGATAAAAACCGTCTCATAACATCTACCAACAGGTATTTTATACTTTGCCTAAACAGAATTTGTCATTCTATATAATGCCTAGCGAAAGTATATGTAATATTAATTGTATTTTACTTTGCCCAAAAACGCCAGGTATTCTATACAATACCTGCTTTTCATAGATTGCCAGCATAGTATATCTATGCTTTTCATAGATATACATTTATAACTTGTGGCGATTTCAAAGAACTGGTCTGCAAACTTAATGCTTTTATATTTCGATATTTTTCATTCTCTCGTTTCTCGTTTTTAACTACACGATATAATATGCTTGGCTTTCAATACTGCTTCTCCTATAAATCATCGCTTGTTAGACGATTCATACGTATTTACGAATTAAAAAATTTCACTTAAGCTTACAGCTATTCTCATATTAATAACAGTTACAGAAAAATAAGAATGATCAGCATTATAACACTGTACAACACCGTTGCTGTATAAGCACGAGGATCACCCTTACCGCCACCATTTTTGAAACAGTACAGCGCCATGTATAGGTCGTGGCAAAACAATACTAGTAATAGAAAATTTCCAACCTTAATCGCTAAATAATATAAACTTTAAATTTGGCGTGGATATAAATTTAGGTCACACCCAAAAGAAAAAAAAATTCAAAATTGCCAAATTTCTTATTTTAAAACGAAAGAAAAAAATTTAATAAAAAATAATTTGTGTCGATTGCGCGACATCCTTCCGTAGTTTTATTAATTTGTGTCGATAGATGGCGCGACATCCTTCAGTAGTTTCATTATAAATTCACCAGTTCTCATATAACCATCTACGCCAGGGGTGGGCAAAAAGCGACCCGCAAACAGTGCAGGATCTAGTTAGTACGGGGCCCGATTGGAGTATTTTTCGCTGGGCCCCACAAAATGTGGCTTATAATACATACATACATATAAGTAGCATTTATAAAGACCCATTTTTGTCGGCTGGATTGGCTACGTGGAAACGCTTCGGCTTTCCATTCTGGAGGACCCGGTTTGGAATCTCGAGTCTCACCTCTTGAAAACATTTATCATGATCATGAAGTCGGGCCCTCCCGTCGATCCCTGTCGTCCTTAGCCGAGATTAGCAGTGAATCCACACCATATACCCACAAAGACCGAATGCAATAGTCGTTCCTACACAGCATGCAGATGCGATGCATTCTATATGGGGGAATTCTGCGTATTCACTGCACCTGTTAATGAAAATTGCTCAGTTGATTAGGTTAGGTTAGTTCGGTTAAGCCGCCATATCCTCATGGGATATTCATTATCTGGCGGCGGCCACTTATAGAGCCCATCACAGGCTGGCCAACACCCATGATGGGGCCAACCGGATGGCTGAAGGATGGGGTTCAACGAGCCGGGCCCGGACCCCTCCTGAAAAACTGGAGGTGTGGGACCCGGATTTGAACCCGGATCCTCCAGGGTGGTAAGCCGCAGCTTTACCACGCGGCCATCCGGCCGAAAATTGCTCAGAATTGTCACATAATGGAGTACAGTCCATAGAATATTCCCAGGCCACATGTCGTCAACATCCATTATCGGAGAAACCAATGAACCATTTGTGCCTGCGAATCTCGCAATTTCAGCTGTTGCATAATATGAATCTTGTAGAGGTATCAACATAAAATGGACTTATGTTGATACCTCTACAAGCACACTTCAAACAGTGGACCAAAGAAAGGACAAATCGTGTGCTACCACATGGGCACTGGATAAACAATTTTGACTTCATACTGTACTGTCAGCCATATCAATAGTGACTTCGTCAACGACTTCAATGGTCCTTCGACCTTTTCTGGTGCCACATCCAAATCTTTATTGTCTTCAGACTTTATAATTATGTTCTCTTCAATGGAAATCGGCTTTCGACCTTTTCTGGTGCCACATCCAAATCTTTATTGTCTTCAGACTTTATAATTATGTTCTTTTACTTATTTTTAGACATTGGCTCTTTTCATATTCTTTTCAAATGACAATATTCTCTCAATGAAAATATGTTAGTTATTTTACCAGAATATTGCTGCTATTCTGGTAAAATAACTAATAATGCACGGTCTTTCTTTCCCATAAGCATGACGATAATTGCAGAATGGTTTGCTTGCAATGATCTACTAACAATTTAAATCTAATGCGTAGTTTCGTAATTTGTATGCTTTTATTTGGATAAATTTCACCTGAAAATTGATGTGAAAATTTGAACAATTTTATTTTTCATCGAAAATAGCAACCGGGCCCTTTTCATATTTTTTTCAAAGGACAATATTCTCTTACCAGAATATTGCTGCTATTCTGGTAAAATAACTAATAATGCACGGTCTTTCTTTTCCAAAAGCATGATGATAATCGCAGAATGGCTTGCTTGCAATGATCTACTGACAATTTATACATAGTTAATGCGTAGTTTCGTAATTTGTATGCTTTTATTTGGATAAGTTCATCTACCAAAACAAAAATGTGAAGAAATGAACCAAGTTCTACTTGTATTCTGCTAGTTTGTTTGGCCACCAAAAGAGTAGAGATCTAAAACAGGTGCCAAGTTTAACTAACCTGCACAAGCCCTAATCAAAATATCCAGATAGGGCTCAATGTAAAAAGAAGTAATTGTGTGTGTGGACGTTTTCGGTAATTGTAACCTTCTGTAATTTCCTTTATTATATCGTAACATTTATACGTTCCTCGAATACTGAAAACCGATACGTATATTTTAAAAATATTTTTTCTTAATATTTAATTACATAAACTTTGACAAACACGGGGCCCCCTCAAGCGCGGGGCCTGAGTGAGTGCAATCAGCTTAAATCCGGCACTGCCTGCGAAGGCATCTTATAAGGCCCGCCGCATAAACTAGAATATACAGTAAAACTTCGATCTAACATTTTCTCCGGTTCCGGCAAATAGGGGAAAATAACATTAAAATGTTTCAATCTAATGTTATCCTCTGTCTAACGTTCAAATTTTCTGGTCACTATATCACCAAACTCAGGTAAATAATGTTCGATGTAACGTTTGACAGAATTATTATTACATCCCGTCCTCTCACACGTCCTATGTAAGTCACATAGTGTACTTAAGTACAATCACTGTATTCCGATGTTCAGTTCAATAAATATTTTATAAGATGTAGTTACTATACACAGTAATTTTATTTTATTTCGAATATATTTGTCAGTTTTGAATATCACAATACGTGCGCTCAAGGCCTGCACATTTTCTACTTTTTTGATTGTAAATTTCACTAGTAATCTCTTCAATTGCAAAATTTTGCAGGTCCGCGTTACCTATATATGTACGTAATTTTTATTTTGCCGGTTCTCGATCTAACGTTTTTTTCGCCGTCCCCTAGGAAAACGTTAGATCGAAGTTTTACTGTATTACATTTTCAATGCCACATTTGTAAAATTCTAGTCGAAAAGAAAACATAAAATAATGGATACTCTCACTAGTGTACACGTACACTACCGAAATTATTTTCTAAACAGAAAATAATTCGTCCTATAAATTAATAAATTCAGACAATTTTCTTTAAAAACAAGTATTTTATTAAACTGATTTATGGCTGACAACCTATTACATCAGAATGTTACAAAATATTAGATATTTACGTAATTAATTTTGTAAAAACAAATTTACAACTTAATGTGTATAGTGAAATTTATTATATCATCAAAATTTGGAGTGGTAAATATCTAATATTTTGTAACATTCTGATGTAATAGGTCAATCAGTTTAATCTGTGTAAATAGGTCAATCAGTTTAATAAAAAACTTGTTTTTAAAGAAAATTGTCTGAATTTATTAATTTATAGGACGAATTATTTTCTAATGTTTTTAATGAAAAAAAATAGTTTCTACGGCTGTTTTTGAACTCCTTGCATACAAACAAAAACTAAAAAATAACACAAGAAAAGTATATTTTATAAACAATATTGATACACGGAATAACACAAGAAAAGTATATTTTAAAAATAATATTGATACACAAATATTCAGTGCAAGTATCATAAAAGTGGCTATACACAATAGCGAGATTGACAAGAAAGTGTGCAGATAAATAGGCGCAACCATTATTCTGATCCCGTGTGATGATGAGAAGAATATTCTTTGTGCAAGAATAAATCTTGCTCGAACTTGAGTAGTCATTTTATGTCATAGTAGTTTTATTATTTATTAATAGATTAGCTAATGTTAATCCATTACATAATCAATAAATGTATCAAATAAATGTCAATAATTTCATTACATAATTACAAAATGGCGTCAGAAGGTTAAATTCGGCCTTAGGTACATTTCAATTTTTGTGCGGCCCGCTTCTTTCTGAAAATTGTTAAATAATTGCCCACCCCTGATCTACGCACATAACAATTTAAAAAATATTACGAAAACATATAAAAGACAATTTTTCATTTAATTGATAAAATTTTAGAACAATATATTAAACATTTATTTAATATTACAATATTATATTTAACAAATGGCAGTTTGTCAATAAATATATTAAAACTAATTAGTATAAAAATCATATTTAAGTATTACAGAATTCCAGTTCAATTTTAATCAATTTCTGTCAAATATATCAGTAAATTAATATAAAAAATTCTATCCTGGAATTTCTAGTATTGAAAATTATATATATTACATTTAATCTTCTGGACAACTTGGCTTAGGATTACAGGAGCTATTGCTTAGATTTTTATTATTTAACCATTTTTGTTCAAAGATCTTTACTTCGCAGAAGAGCACTTTACTTTTCTGAAAGAAAAAACAAATGTAGAATTAATGCATCATGTAAAAATTTTAATTTTTTTTTTCTTTTTAGAGACAATTGAAGAGCGATCATCATCGGTTCTTTTATTATTTATCTATAACTAATAATATTCTTCAGTTGTTATTAAAATCAAGCTTATCATTATAATCATCAATATTATGATCACGAAACAATCAAAACAGATTTGTCATCATCTACACGTTTCATATCTCTATTATTACACAAACTAAAAACATTTTTAAAAAATAACAATTGTAAATTTTGCGTAACCTATAATACATTTAATAATCGGTTCATAGCCATCAATTATTAAATCTATCAATAATAAAATATTAATAAGGTAAAATGTTCGCTTGAAAATTTCCATGTGTTTCGTGGTCACAAGTGAAATTTTAAACATTATAGCTAAGACGACAGGTTCTCTCTCGGCTTTGCAATTTAATTGCAAAATCTAAAAATCATATACAACAGCATAATTAAAATGAAGTAAAATCTATTTGTGTTTGATACCGATTTATCATTGATTTTCTAAAGCATTTATCCATGATAATTAGAATTTTAAATCATCATAACACGACCTAATGAACTAGACTAATCCCATTCTGTGATCCAGCGTGCTTCGTAGGATTCTGTACAAGTCTTCAATCTTGCAGTTGCATTCCTATTCCTTCGAGCCAATATCCTCAACTGCTGTAACTCAGGGATGGGATGCTGTCCGATAATTCTGAAAGTTGCTCTACAGCCTAAGAACCACAGTAAGATTAACATTTAACATTCTGGCTATTCCTGCCTGAGTTTGGATTGCTCCCAACTGCTCTCTATCTCAAATCATTTTGGTTAAATGACGTCTATTAG
This sequence comes from Olivierus martensii, assembly GCA_000484575.1. Lineage (NCBI taxonomy): Eukaryota > Metazoa > Arthropoda > Arachnida > Scorpiones > Buthidae > Olivierus > Olivierus martensii. Next base: position 10,163 of record AYEL01048653.1, read on the forward strand.
CTATATTCTAAAATTCTGCTATCTGGGTTTTCCTTTTTTATAATTTCAAACTCTAACTGGCCAGCAACCTTTCATGACGATTTTTTGGAACCGCAAAAATAATTTGCATACGTTACTCTTATTCAACATTGCATACTATGTAATACATTCATTCCGTGTATTGTTTTAAAAAAATTATACCTATAGTACTATACATAACACACACTTCATAAGCAAAATAAAATTTCTATTGTTTATATAATATGCAATGTTATTTAATGTCATTTAATATTGATATCATCACTAACCTAGGAATTAGAAATATGTTTAGATAAGGATTCTTAGAAAGTAAATTCTGTAGTCAGGCATGTGTCAGGTCCTGACATGCCAAGAAACAAGGGAGGTTTTCAACCTGTATTATAGATTATACAAAATTCTTGTAAATCATCAAATTAAAATATTTATTATGCAGAAATACCCCACTATAATGTATTAATTGGGACTGGAAAACCTGTACGCTAAACGAAAGTTTGTTAAATGAATAGGTCATTATAAAAAGCTTACCAGTTAGATGCTTGCAGATTAAAGACTGACTGTTGATATTTAAGCCTAATTTTTGTGCAGAATCAAATATTCTCTAACTGCTTCATGAAACATTACATCGTTTTAGTTCTATTTTATATCCACTTTAATTGTTACAAGTTTTAACTTTCAACATTAAAACTTAGTGGGTTATGTTATTATCTTAACAGTTATAAATATGCATTCTTAATGGATACAGCTATGACTAGCAAGAAAATAAGCCATACAAAATTCTAAAAACTGCTTAGACATTAAACCTATATTTTTTTTTAATGTTTTATGAGTTTAATTCAGAAAATGCAATTTTTCACTTTCATTGATTATATACAGTATCTACTTTCGAGTTTTAAGGTTTCTATAAACTCTAGATATTTATTGATATAAGTGGATATTTTTTATATTAGTTTTCCCATTTCTATAATGGGAAAAAAATATAAATATTAGATAAATTAAAAAATATGTATCGATAAAATTGTGATAAAAAGCAAAATCATATAATATATTGCATAATTCTAATTTACAAAATTTTTCTGTGGTTAGTTAATCACTTTATGAAAGTATTTTTCCTTCCTTTATACCAGTGTTTCCCAAAGTGGTCTATATCGACCCTCAGGGGTTGACAATGACCTGCAAGGAATCTATGTCAACGAAAAAAAACACATTTGAAGTTGATGAATTTGCAAAAATTCATCAACTTCAAATGTGTTTTTAGCTAAACAGGGGGTCTACTCAAAACCTAAAAACATGGCAAGTGGTCTATGAGACAAAAAAGTTTGGGAACCACTGCTTTATACACATACTAATAGGTATTAAGAATTGCATTCATTTAACAAAAGGTCTTTTATTTTATGACTAAGAGAACTAATCAATAATAAACATATCCTTATTCACTTAAAAAAAAAACTTAGAATATTCAAATATTAAGAGGAGGAACAAGATTTGAGTAGAATTGTCACCATTCAAATGCTTAAGCTGGCAGATAATCATCAATCATGCAGATTATACATTATGTATTCTATATAATGTAAAAATTGAAGCACAATCTTCAAAAGATTAAGAAAAGTTAATTTACTATTTAGGAAGCTATAAAATCACATTTGAAAATTAAAATATCTGTTTATTTAATTTATTCAATGCTATTTGGGTATGCAGGGAACTTATAATTATTTATATACCATATAATAGTTTGTCGTCTTTTTCTTGAATTCATTGCACTTAAATTTTTTTTCTCTCCTGCAAGTTAAGTGAACATTGCTGCAATGGATTTGACACTCAAGCTATTCCATAAAGTTAGAGCTCAGATTTGTGTGATAATTCTAGTGCATCATTCAAACCATTTGAGCATATGCCCATTCCTATAAAAGGACCAACTTTATGGGTATTACTTAATCCTAGTGCCTGTTAATTTCCATCAAGAAAACTAATATAATTTACAAGCTGAGAGATTAATATACCGTAAGTAATCTCTGACTTATGCAGGTGGATTAGTCTGCAAATCCCTACATTAATTGAATTTTTATAAGAATTTTTCTCAAGAATCAGGAATTCCCAAAAAAATATTCTCAAGAATTGGGAACTGAAATTTTCTTATAAATCTTGAGTTTTCTCAAGACAAGAATCTCAAACACAATCACTATGTGTAATTTTAAAATATTCTTTAAAAATCTCTCTCTCCAAATTTATTAAGCAATATAATTTATCTTTTTCCTCGTTAATTTTTTACCATATATGCTGCTAAAACCTGTTCCTGTTGATATGTAACAGACACCATATCTCAAACAAAAGTCAACAAAAAGCATGCACATTCTTTCTTCATTCTGTTCAACTATGAAATATTAGACATTCATAAGAAAAGGAACAGAATATATTTCTTTCATTTTGTTTTTCCATTTTTATAAATTATGAATCAACTTTTATTTGAAGCTTTAAATTGAGTTTTACTTTGAAACTTGATTTGACTCAATCTGAACAGTTTGAAACTCTATTTGAACAGTTTGCACATCTTGATCATTATGCAATATCAATATTTTCAAGAATTTTTATATGAAATACAAGACTTGTGCTTTAGAAGAACATTATGTGCTAGATATATTTTCCATTTCATTAATTATTAATTGCAGTGAAATTTCTTTTGCACATTTTATTTTGATTTCACTTTTTTATATTTCATATTATAATTTGAATAATTTATAATGGTTTGAATGATTGCTGATGAAAAAATCCTGTTATTTCAAGCTAATATAACAATGTTTCATTCAGACTGGACAATGAAAAGTTTATATTGACATCAATAGTAATGTTATATATGTTATTTTCAAGGAAGTTAATAAGTGTAAAAAAATCCATGTTTTAGAATGAAAGAAATATAACAACTAATATTTTGTTTCATGTATTAAAAAATGAATTGTTCATTATGATAAAATATAAAAACAAAATTACTGTATCAAATATATTGTATTGCATGGCATCAACATTTAAAGTTCCGTGTCATTGTCATTTTTGGAATGGTGAAAATTTTAGATGCTGTTGTCAATACATTATGGAGAGACAGCAATATATTTTTAGCTGGGATGGACCATTATAATGAAAATATATTAAGCAAGATATCATAAAAACAAATTATTGTTTTAAAATTTAGTGTTCAATACTTTGTGATGTAATTCAAATCAACAAGAGAATATCAGGAGATATTTTCTTGTTGATTTGAATTACAAATCAACAAGAGGTTTTATTAAGAAACAAAAGACAATTTCCAAAAATAATTGCAAAAAATTTATCTTAATTATTTAAAATAAAATTATTATTTATTGCTATAGGATAAATACTTACATCTTGATTCTCCAACAGAAAACTGATTCTGTAATTACTTCCAGCAACTACCTGTAATTTAAATTCATATATATAATCAGTATCTTCTATTTCCATTAAAAAAAAAAGCTAATAATATATCACTATACTAATAATTATATTAAAAATTTGAAATTTTCATATTTTCTTCTTGAAAAATCATATTTAAAGAAAAAGATAATTTTTATAAAAATATTAAAAAGTTTAGTGAAATAAACTTTTTAAGTAATTTCTAAAAAGTATGTTTTTTAGTAAATATACTAAATTTAAAAATTCAGTAAGTTCTTGTAAAATTTTTAAATTGCATCTTTTACAGAACTTCATTAAAACAAAGTAGACTTTATCAAAATATTTTAAAAACATTAATCAGGACAAACTGTATTTCTCTGATAATTATCTGATCATCTTAGTTAGATATCAATAACTATAAGAGGATATCATGAAAATAAAATCTTTCAAATAAATATTCATGAAAAATTGTTTTAATAATAATAGATTTACTTCAATAACATTAATCATTTAAAAGATAATTTCATTAATCTATCTGCTTTCAATCTAACTATAACTATACTTATTTATTTAATACAACAAGAAAATTGTTAGATTAATAGCTAATCTAATACTAAATTAGTCATTAGTTAAACATAGTTTTTATCATTTCAATAAAAATATTATTATTGAGATAAATCTATAAAAACTGTTTGTTAGTAAGTTAAATATAAGTATTCCCAATTTACATATACATTAGGTTCTTTATTACCAAGAAAATAATAAATTATAAAAGTTTATAATATATAGTAGTTGTAATTAAAGATTCTTAATCAAATAAATCAGCAAATGAAATATGTACAAAGTGCGCACGCACACATGCATGCATGCACACGCGCACACACGCGCGCACACACACACACACACACACACACACACACACACACACACTATATGTACTATGTAATTTTGAAACAAACAAATGCACAAGAAAGCTTGATGAGAAGTTATGTATCTCTGAATTTATAAAAGTTGGGATATTATTATATTGCTATAATGTCTTGCTGCAAATAAACCAATTTCCTTTTTCAATAAATTATAAAAACATTTGGATAGATTTATAATGCAATTTATTTATATTTATATTTAATATTAAATA
>AYEL01048668.1:0-13606 GCA_000484575.1 Olivierus martensii
TGTATTAATATAATTTAATTATAAAGCTAATATAAATATTTTATAATATTAATTGTTAATTTAAACAAAATTTAGTATTTTTTATTATCAGAAAAATATAATTTAAATTTTATTCTTAAGAAAACTAAAGTTAGATGAATATTTAAGGGAAGCCATTCTAGATCACATTTTAATAATTTGCTACGCAAAACAAGAATTTTCTTGATGTTTATACTATATTAAACAACTTTAAGCTTTTATCTAAAGCTAGTCAAGCTTCTCTTGCATATGAGAACTTGTAGAGTGGATATGATTATTATATACGTCTGTAGTCCATCTGTACATACACGCAGTCGGTCACGAAACAAAACTATCGCTGATGATGTATAAGAAAATAAAGAACGTGTGCGTGTTCGTATCTAATGGATATTTTGCAAACTATCTTTCTTCCTTCTCGATAAACTTACTTAAAAGATAGATTTCTTAATTACCTCGATCAAATTCATAAAAACTAAAGAAAAAAAGAAAAAAAAAATTTTGTATCTCACTGAACTTTGAATTATTTAATGATAATATAAGGCATTAAGTTATTTTTTTAATTATTTTATTTAAAAATTATTTAAATCGATAATTTTTAAATTTTTCTGGTAAAATATCTTATTTTTTATTGTGTTAACGATTTTTATAAAGCATAATTCATTAGAAAATTAAAGAAAAACATTGAATAAAATATTTTCGTATCGTATAATGAAAATTAAATATTTCAATTTTCCATAAAATTTCGTTTTTCTGAATAAATATTATTATTATTATTCTAATGAAATTTTATAATCGTTTTTGATGATAAACAGATTTATTCTTTTGATTAAAAAAAGAAAATGTCAATAGACATGCAAATATATTTGCAAAGAACAGAATATTTAAATTACTTTTTTTACATCTCTATTGTTTACTACTTGTGGTTCTTTTATACTTGTTTATGCCTGTTATTGCATATGAAAAAATAGGAAAAAAATAAAAAATAACAAAGTATATATATATCCATATATCAGAAAATATTGGAAAACTATTCTTCAAGTAACAAAAGAAAAATGTTTTTCAAAAGATACAACTTCTAAACATCTCTAAGGACTGCATGGTATTTTTCTCTTAACATGTATAAAATTCTCACACGAATTCAGTAGTCGATTTTTCTGGAATGTTACCATTCTGAACAATTATTCAGCCGAATTTTTTAAAAGTTATTTAAGTGAATAATTTGATTTGTAACAGTTTTCGAATTGAGAAAATCGCAATTTCTTGAACTTTTTCGCTTCTATTAAATTATAGATAGATAGATCAATTAATTAAGGAGGAATTAATCGTTTTTTTCGAGATGAAAGGAGTGTTAATTAATGTTATAATACACTTACAAGTTAGTCAGTTACATAAAAAGTTTATAGTGATTGCTGCATATTTATTATCAGAATTTCGGTTCTTTGAATTTTGATATCGTCGCATTAACTGTTTAATTCGATTTTTTAAACAAAAAAATGTTACCAATTTATCATTGTTTCGACATTTCTTTGCCGGTGTTTTAGTTGCTGATTATTTTAAACAAACTGTTATAATAGTACAAAACTTCTATATTATGAGATAGGAAACGTAATTGACACTCGATATCTCAAATCATCTCATACATTACTTCAATTACTAGAGAAGTCTGTCTTTAGACTGACATAAATGCTTTCTTATCGTGGATAGAACTGTTCATTGACTCGTTCATTAGTGCTTTTACTCAACTTTTCATTTCTTTCTAGACTAATCATTTCTGCTTTATTTTCAGGCAGATCATGGAAAACTTCACCGATATCTATTGCAATAACACTTGTTTGGATGAAGATGTTTTGAACATTGATGCAGACTATTCTACTGGTGCTACAGTGGTTATCAGCGTAGTTCTAGGTACTATCATCGTGTTTACTACTATCGGTAACTCCTTAGTGTGTGCTTCCGTATTTTGTGTCAAGAAATTAAGGAGACCACCAAATTTCCTTCTCGTATCTCTAGCGGTTTCGGATCTTTGTGTGGCACTTCTGGTAATGCCATTAGCTCTCCATTACGAGCTTTCAGGAGATTGGAGGTTAGGTAATACAATCTGTGATATGTGGATAGCTTTCGACATGACGTGTTGCACCGCCTCCATTCTAAATCTATGCATGATCAGTATAGATAGATATCTGGCTATAACTAAACCCTTAACTTATGGGGTGCGTACGAGAGCCAGACGTACTTGGATCTCGATAGCTGCTACTTGGATCATGTCTTGTTTGGTAAGTGTTCCGCCTCTACTCATCTTAGGAAATGATCACGGATCGGAATTAATGCCCAGCTGTGAAATCAACCAAAATTTTGCCTATCAGCTTTACGCTACTTTTGGAGCTTTCTACATCCCACTTCTTGTTATGGTAGTGATGTATTGCAAGATATACGTAGCTGCAAAGAGAGTCGTGGAAGCCGAAAAAGGAACCTTAAGAAAGCAGACTGGATTATTATCTGTATGTTGGAATAATGCGGTAGATCGTAAAGAGATGTTATTGGAATTAAAGAATCGCAGCCAGTTAAATTTGTGTCCTCTTCCGGAAAATAACGAAACAGTAATATTTAGAACTCCTGAAAGATACCAGTTATGCACAATAAACATGGACGAAAACGGTGCTAGAACATCAAATGTGTTGTGGAAAAAGAAAAACAAAGTTACAAGAAGAACTATAATATTAAAAGAGCGCAAAGCGTCTATAACTCTAGGCATCATAGTAACTGCATTTACTGTTTGCTGGTTGCCTTTCTTCGTAGTGGCACTTATGAGATCCTTACTCAAGCCTACCATATCTATACCGAGATTTATACGTAGTTTTGTCTTATGGTTGGGATATGCCAATTCTATGTTGAATCCAATCATTTACATGACTTTTCACCAAGATTTTCGAAGATCTTTCAAAGAGATCTTGTTATTCCGATGTTCTACCATCAACAAAAGATTTCGGGAACAAGCATATCGTTCGCAATATGGAGATCCAATATATAGGTTAGGTTATAGTTTCAGACAACAAGGAATCGCACCTTCAGTACCGTAAATGCACACTATTGTTGTTATTTGATACAGTGTGCGTATTATATTGTGCACCAATGACACAAATATCTATATTTCTTTAATATTTTCTCTGTAATTGTCACAACACTAAAAATTTCACTTTAAGATTTAATGTATTTTTTGTGTCACATTTTAACCAAATATACAGATATAAATATATATATATATATATATACACACATATATATATTAAATGGTATTTTTCTTCATCATTGTTGCAATAAAAATATTCGTTATTTAAATAATTGTCTCAATTTATTTATATAATCTTTCTCATAATTTAATATTGAAATGAGTTTTTTAAAGGTTAATTTAACTTTTCGTAACAACATCCTTATAAAATGGACTAGGTGGACATTTTTAAAGTTGTCTTAATTATCAAATTTTGCGGAACTTTGTAATTAAAATTCTTTCAGTTGTGTGAAGATAGTTTGTATCTATTTGAATAATGCAACATCAAAACTTAGAAAAGAATCTCGTAAAAATTTTTATGAGATTTCTAGTTAGGCTAACTTGTATACAGTCATAATACCTCATGTTAAATGAACAAAAATCATATGTTTGGAAGAATGTGTTTAAATAAGTGCTTCATAAAGTTTACGATCGGAATCATCTTTTTGATCATAAAATTATGATTTCTGTATCATATTTTACTCGATATAAAACATAAACCAAAATAATAAACGGTTCGATGCATTTTATAACTAGAAACTCTTCATAAAATTGTTTAAGCGAACTTTATACTGGTGTGATCAAAAATTAATTTTTCAAATATAAATCTTTGTTAAGCTCGTATTTTAAGATTTTCACACATTTTTATATACATATTTAACTATCGACTAATATAAAATTTTTGTTTACATAACGTTCTCGGTACTTTTAAAGTTTACATAAGTAGTGCCTAATTGGATTAAGTTTATAGACAATAGGATTCTTACATAAATAGTTTTTCGTGATGGGAAACTGTAAAAGATTGTTTATCTCGTTAAAAATACTCGAACCGTGACTTGAACGACTAAAACTGCTTTGTAGTATCAATCCTTTTAGACAACACCGTTTTAGATCGATCAATCAAAAATTGTAAAAGTGGCTGATAAAATAAAGAAGAATAAGATCAACAAGATTACTATTATTATTAGTTTTTATTACGAAAATTAGTTATAAAATAAAAATCTTCCTCGTGTAAAGAAGGACTTAAAACCTTATATAATTAATAAAATATCGGTAAATGAAAACAGTCTAATTAATTTAATCTTGATTAACTTACTTTAATCAAGTACAAGTAGTAATTTTCAAAGAATGTTCTTTAAATTAAAACTTTAAATTGTCAGTTAAAATTTTATTTTTCTTTTAAAAATAAGGAAAGAAAATATGAAAGTTTATAATTTAAAACATGGGAAAATCGATTGATCTCCTGCTGATTATTCTTTAATAATTTCTCTTAAAGCAGAGTGAGTTTTAATAAATCCGAAAGTCTGTTTCTAACATATTCTGCATGCAGATTTGGATGAAATTACAAGTCGTAATATGTAAAAGTCACAGTTCAATACTGTAATTACATCATCTGTATTTTTATTTATTGAAAGTCTAACTAATTGGATTTTTGTCTGATGGGTTAACAAATGATATCATGAGAAAGATAAACTTCGACTTTCTTATTTGACGAATTAATAAATGATGTTTAGGAATGCTTCGTCTCCTCGTAATGTATCAAATATACAAAGAATGTTATTCACCTGTACAGTAATATAATTAAAAGTCTGTTGGCGCTAAATTTATTACCAAGGCTATAGGATGTGATGGACGTGTTTGCATTGAAATCCTTAGCCTTAGGCTGTCGTGATTCTGTTCTGCTCTTTCGATCAAGTTTGAAATGAGTTTAAAATAAACAGGAAATTTCTCTCAACCGATGGAAACGACTTTTATAACTAAATTCTTTATTTCTACCACAACCGAAACATCCAATTACATGTTAACAGATGTTTAAACCTTAATACCATCATTTTTTTTAAATTATTTTCGCGAGAAAAATATTTTTGTTAATATTTAAATACTATAAATTAATATTAGAAGATCGATTACGAAGATAGACATATTTTTCTTCATAAAACAGGAAGAGAAATAATTTAAAATGTAACATGATTTAAGAGTATGAAACTGCAAAAAGGAGAAAAACTTATAGAATTTTTTATTAAAATATATTTAGGAAAACAAAAAAAAAGAAAAGTTTCTTCGGGCAAGATTCACTCTTAATTGAAAATTAACAAATCAATTATATTTTCTCCAGGACGTCGAAGAATGAAGAAATTTTTCTAACTCGGAAAGAATTGAATTAAAGCACTGCAAAAGTTAAAAATCTTCGTGAGATAAAAAATCTTTTTTAAAAATGAATTGTACATTTATGCAGTTTAGCAGTTAATCGAATGTTATATATGCAATAATTCCGACTTTTACTCTACATATTATTTTTATGTAATAACATAATAAGTAAACCAATGGGACCATCTGCTCTTCCCTAATCTTTCTCGCATTTCCGACTCATTAAGCTTAGATAGCTCCAATTGAATCGTTTCTAACTTATCTGTTCGAAATTATTCTTATCTCTAGTGAGCTACTTAGCCGTTCCGATCGTATTAATCTCCTCTAGCTCTTAAAAACAACTCCAAATGTCTCAAATTATCGTTATTCGCAATTAATGACCATAAGCGTCATTAATGACGTGAAAAAACAAAAATAGAGTTATCAATAAAGGTATTAATTATAAGAAATTAAATATTATTCAACTAAAAAGAATTTTTTTTTTAATTCGGTTAACAGTTTTAAATTGGAATATTTTAATATAAAGCAAAAGTTTAATTTTTTTTTTAAATAATTTAATGAATATTTTATGTTAAAAATTTTCGTGTTGTATAAACAAATATGAAACAATATTAATATTTTATAAGGAAAAAATTTTTCCTTTATGTTCTTTCTAATGATTGATCCCTTTACTTTTCTCCTAATATAAAATTACAGTTTCCAGTTACAAAACCTTTGGTAATTCGATTCTTTTTCTATTTGTCTTACGTTGGAAATGTTTTAGTTTCGAAAGACTGTACGCAGTGGAGAAAGAAAGAGAGAGAGAAAAAGATGCAATTTTCAAATCTCATTTTTTATAAGTTTAAAGAATTCTTCGGATGACAGTTATTGCACGAGATAAAGACGAAAAAAAGAGGAGAAAAAAAATCGGAAAATTTTTAATGATTAAATATCGAAATTTCCCAATTTTTCGATCGTTATAGATAAGAAATATAAACTCTACCATATTTTCGAAAAAAGGGAATTGAAAGAAACAGATATCGCAAAATCGATTCGAGTAACATGCCAAAAACTAAGCTTGGTGTATGTTCTTCCATGCGATGAATGATGATATATTTGACGTCATATCTCACCAAAATGCAACTGCCAAAATTTCTATGAAAGATCTAGACGTGTATTCCAAGCGAACTGCATCGTTTAGAGATTTACAATAACACAATTAGAAGAACGGAAAAATACGATGTTTCCAGTCGGGAATTCCAGAAACAATAATATAAAAATTATTTTAAAAAATAATAATAATGTTTACACTTTTCGCTGAATTAATTAATTTTATTCATCTATTCATTACGTAGAATAAAATAAAATGTAATTGGTGTTTTGCGATAAATTGACGGTAAACATCGTTATATGAGTAGGACCTAATGCTATTACAATAGCTAATTATCGGAATTAATCCTTAATTAATCCTGTTGATTACTGGATAATTAGAATTAGCTTTTATATTGTATTACATTACAAAATTAGAAAAATTTTGCAAACATTTACGGTACTTTTGAAAACTTTCTTTGCGTGGCAATTTAACTTTTTTAATTGATCTTTTAATAAGCAGATCAAAATGAGTTTAAAAAATCATCAAAATTTTTATTCGCATCACACAGACTGTAAATTTATTATCAAATCAGAATTAAGTAACTATATGATACATATTATTATACTGAAAATAATAATGATAATAATTTAACATTATACTGTTACAATATAATTAATTATTCATTGCACCCTTCTGAATTTAACGACTCGTAATTAGATTAAATCAAAAGATTTCGTCTAATTAACGATTGAATTATGTTTGTTATTATCTAAAATTGAATTATGTTTGTTATCTTCGTTATTTTTCTTTCTCTTGGCTAATTGGAGATAATCACTTGGAGATAATTTCTTCTCCTTCAGCCAAGTTGCAATTGGAAACAAGTACTGTATGTCATCTAGTAAGCAAAGTTTCAACTGCTATTAGGCGATTATTGTTATGTTTTGAAACGGTGATAAACGTAAAAAGAAACATGCCTTTCTGAACTCTTATTGTTTTAAAGTTACTCGGCAGTTTACTGAACATAATTAAAATGTTATCTTACCTTTATAGAAAATTTTCGATTATAAAAAGATTTCTGGTAAAATAAATTAAAATTGATTTTTCTTAACAATGATAATGAAAACTAGTTAATTAAACGCAAATTATGTTATAAACATTCTTTTATTGTTTAAAATCATCTTTTAATATTAATATAATCGAGAAGAGTAAAATATTTAAACGTTATTCGGCTTTAAAATGATGTTTTACTTATGAAATTGTGCGATTCTGTTCAGGAAACAATAAAAAAATCATTTTATCATGAATGTCATGCATATTCGTTTATTGTTGATACTGTATATTCAATCGACAGTAAAAAAAAAATCAGTCTTTGAATAAAAGCAACACTAAAAATCAATCTCGTAATGTTGGAGATACAATATATTTATATTTGTTAAAAGAAAATTAAAAAAAAACTGTTATCTAAAATTTGTTTATATTCCTTAAATCTATTTACTATATATTATTTTTTAAAGATATTTTGTTATCTGAAAATATTTTGCATCGACCGAAATCATACAAAGGTTGTCATCGAAACAAACCATTGATTTGATCATTTCAAAAGGATATAGTTGGTAATCAATATAATTGCACTCAATAATATTTACTGTATATATAAGAATTTTATATAAACCTGCGTGTTTTTCATGTGAAGTTTTCTCATTTATAGGAATCAGGTTTATGGTTTGTTGAGCGCTCAGCTTTCTTTTGGGAGAATTTTTTTTTTATTTATGTAAATATATTTAAATTTTTAATATAATTTGGTATTTTACAAATGATGATGATAATGTAGGCATTTTATGATCTTAATTTGAAAACTATCAAAAAAATTTAATGATACAAACACAAATTATTATAATTAAATAGTTTACACGTGTTTCTTTCTACATTTCTTTCTTTTTTTATAAAATTGTTTATTGTTTTGTCATAATTAAAAACCAAAAAATTTCAAAAACTTCAAAAGTTTCTCTAGAGAAATTTTTTGTAGAAAATTAATTAAGATGCATTAATTAATTTTTTGCAAATTTTTGCATATCAATTTAGGCCTATAGGCTTATTCTTTTTCATTATTTATACTTAAGCAAATTGTATCATTTCGGTTTAGAATTACTGATAAAAGTATTATATTCCTAAATGTTTTTATTATAAGATAAGCTTGGACTGTATTTTGCCTTAAAATTAATTATTTAAGAGAGGAAAATTATTAAAAATTATATACTTTGGATAATAAGAATGATCTAAAATTTGAATGCTCTACAATAAATGCTTCTCCAGATATTTTGATGACAAATGAATACAGAGAAGCAGTTTTATAAATATTTTTTTATTTTTTAAATTAAATACAATAGTTAAGATTTATGAATCGATTATACTATCGTTTTCATTATTCAATTTAAATTTTTATGAAATTTTAAAATAATAAAATCGGATCTTTATTTCATCATTAATAGACTAATGATCCGATTTTATTAATTTTTTTATAGATTAACCTGATTTTTAATTTTTGTCTTATCTTGACAATATATATACAGTATGTATTATTTAAAATGGATAATATTTAAGCGAATTATCGTAATGAATAATCGACAGACATAACTTTTAAGATATATAACTTTTTATTCCATTTTAGAATGGAAAAGATGAAAAAACGGTTTTTAAAATTTAATATTTTTGTAAAATTTCAACTGAATTATATTATCAAAATCTGCTTAAAGTATAATTAATATGATTAAAAGAAAATATTCTAACACTTATAAGATAAACTTGAACTGGAGTTTATATCTTATAAATCGAAATATAGTACCTTATTGAGAAAAATTCTTTACGATATTACGCTAATTCTTAAAATATTAAACTTGGATTTACCATTTAAATGTACAATAAATTAATTAATTTTCTCAATATTTATTAATTTTTTCTGCAGATTTCTTTATATTAATTTAATTTATACTTACAAACTTATTATTTTTCAATATTTGAACTTTACACAAACTGCATCAATTCGGACTATAATTACTTGTAAAGAATTAAATTCCTGAATGTTTTGTTTTAAAAATATACATGCAACATATTAATCAAATTTACGTCATTTCTATTGAAATTTCGATGCAGAATTTCTGAAATTGCTAACTTAATTTCTGTAGTTTGCATTATTCGATTAAACAATTATTCTTATTATCAAATAATTAAAGTCATGAATATATAAATAATAAATCTTTATCCATATTTACATTTTTCAGAAGTAAATGCCAAACATTTTTTAAGTGAATAGATTATCGTAAACTTTCCCTGTATTGGCATAATAAATTATAATTTATATAAGTCAGTGGGTGATCGGTTAACGAACATAATCCGTTGTAAGATAATGTTCGTTAATCGATCATCGATTTACCATATGTTTTTATGAGAATTTGATTAATTCGTTCTGGGCACCCAAAAAAATAAATAAAAAATTATATAATTTCTTACTACGTTTATTTATATGTAATAATCATAATATATATATATATATATAGTCATGCATTTTAATCTGTTATGTTTATATTCTGTTAAAAAATCTGTTCACTGTCGATTGCTTTTTCTCTCTTCAGGATTTTCCGGAAATGATTAATAGCATTGTCGTTGTAGAGATACCAAACCTATTAACCTCAACCTTGTATGGATGCATTCTAAGACCAAAACGTTGTAACATCTCTCTCTTACCTTCTTTAATAAATCTTTGATTTGTTTTTAAGTTGTCTTTGAGTTCATTTTAATCGGGAAAAACTACTGTTCTCCCTGTTTACCCATATCTCCACGAACGCGCAAGACTTAAGCCTGTCATTCCGTTAGGTTAGTTAAGCCGCCATATCCGCGTGAGATATTTTTATCTGGCGACGCTACTTATAGAGCTCATCACAGGCTGGCCAACATCCATGATGGGATCAACCAGATAATTGAAGGATGAAGTGCAACGGGCCGGGCCCGGACCCCTCTTGAAAAATTGGAGGAGTGGGTCCGGATCCTCCAGGATGGTAAGCCACAGCTTTACACGCGGCCATCCGGCCGACCTGTCATTCCGTCAGTCCGCGGGTCCCACAGTTTGTTCTGTGAAGTGTTCGTTATCCGAACATAAAAATCTTTCGCGAAAGTGTTCGTTATCCGAATAGTTCGTGAACCGATTACCCACTGTATAATTTATGAATAAAAATAGATGTTTATTTAACTAAAAATGAGAATTCATTCATTCATTCATTCAATATATTGATACAATACTAATATTAATGTGAAAATAACGTCGGCCGGATTGGCCGCGTGGAAACGCTTCGGCTTTCCACTCTGGAGGACCCGGGTTCGAGTCTCGGGTCCCACCCCTTGAAATTCGAGTCTCGGGTCCCCGTCCTCCACAGTCTGGCTGACCCCTCCGCAGGGGTTGGCAGCCTGTGGAAGAGCTTGTTTTGCCCCGTCACAGTATTCTCCCTGAATGGAAAGTGGCGTCATCTATTAACAAAAAAAAAGAAATGTGAAAATAACAGAATGCGAAAAAAATCAACTATATATATCGCTTGATTAATAACAGAATGCGAAAAAAATCAACTATATATATCGCTTGATTAATTTATTTATATTTAATCCAATTTTATGTTGGATTTGCCAGTAATTAAAGTGGCTATTGGTATCGGAATATACTTATTTCATTTAATTTTGTTTACTGAGAAGAAAATCATAGATATCGCGTCTATTTCTTTTCGAAATTTGTTCTCTTGCTATATCAACAGCTGTTTTGCTGGTTTCTGGAGATTTAATATGTATATCACATTTGGCTGTCACTAATATTTCTACTACTTTGAAGAAGCCACTATCTACTGCACACATCAAAGGTGTGTAACCTCCTTTATTTTGCATATTTTTGAGAATTTTTGGATGCTTCAATAATACAGATACTGCTTCTACAAATCCCCTACCAGCAGCAATATGCAAGGGAGTATCTCCATCTGTGTCTTGAGCATTTGGATCAAAGTCTTTATCCAATAGCCTTTTTATTATGTGCGCTGCATTTTTCTTAGCTGCATAATGAAGCAAAGTATATTTGCTTCTATCTGTCACATTCCTATCTACTTCTTGTTTCAACATGGCTAGTGCCAAATGATAGTTTCCATGATCTATGGCAGTTGCAATTGGTGTTTCTCCCAGATTATTTTTGGCATTGATGTTAGGTTTTGCAGCCAACATTATTTCAATGGCTTCTACATCTTCTCTTTTACCCATAGCCATGATGTGAAGAGGTGTGTTACCTAGCTTATCTCTTAATTCTAAATTGCAGCGCGATACCATTTCTTTTAATATGCTATGTAACATCAGTATTGGAATATTCTTGACAGACATGCAAACTCTTCCCAGAATATGCAATGGAGTACTTTCCGCCACTTTATCTTGTATATTATAATCGGCATTTCTACGTTCTAGAAATAACTGTACTATTTCATTATTAAAAACTTTTGGATTGACAGATACATGTAAAGCAGTATTTCCTTGTATATTGGGAAGATTGACGTCTGCATGTGCGGTTAATAAAGCCTTTACAATCTCTACATGCCCTAAATTAGTTGCTTCAATCAGTGGCAACTTTCCTGTAGTCATATCTTGTGCATTTGCATTTATACCTGCTTCAAGATATCTGCGTACTAGTTCTATGTTGTTATTACGAATAGCTTCGTGAAACTTTTTTATTTTTGATTCCGAATCAATCGAATTTCTGTTTTCCAAAAATGGAAATTTCTTTTTAGCAATCGAATCGTCTTCATTCTCATTATTTCTGGAAATTTTCGTGGATGAGATTTCTGCTTTTTTCATTACTGTGTTGCTGAGAAACATTTTTCTTCAATTTGGAAGATTTAATAGCCAAATAAAAGATCTCTATAGCTATAAACTACACTAGAACTATTTATTCTGGCAACTTGTTTAAAGGAATTTTAGATTGTTAAAAAAATTTATTATAATTTTTCGTTACAATGATATATAACAATAAAAATTAAGAATATTTTATTTTTTTTACAAAAGTATTTAATCTGAAAAATATCTTTTTTTATGTTCACTTTAATTCGTTAAAATAGTAGATTAATTTTCATTAAAAATTCATTTGGAAGAATTTTAATTATATTATAAATAAAGGTTAAGTTCAAAGTTAAGTTAGATTATATTTGTTAAATCGCCATATCACAATTGGGCTATTCTGTACTTGGCGGTGGTCACTTTTAGAATTCATTACAGGCTGGCCACATTCGTACTGGGCTCAACCGGATGGTTGAAGGATGAGATTCAACGACCAGGTCTAAGCTCCTCCTGAAAAACGGAGACGTGGGATTCAGATTTGAATCCGGATTCCCCAAAGTGATAATGCTTTGGCTTTCCATTTTGGAGGACCCGGGTTCAAATCTCGGGTCCCACCCCTTGAAAATGTTTATCATGGAGTCCGGTCCGGCCTGTCGATCCCCGTCCTCCACAATCCGGCTGACCCCTCCGCAGAGTAGGTAGCCTGTGAAATGGCTTGTTTCGCCCCGCCACTTAGTATTATTCCAGAATGGAAAGTGGCGTCATCTATTGACAAAAAAATGCTTTACTACGTGGCAATCCGGCTGACATTACAGATAAAGCACTTAAATTTTTGAAAAATCGTTTGTAACCAGCTTGAGCCTATTAACAGGGCGGACCGACTTCTTTTCTAACATAGAAGGAGCCATTCAGTATATATTAATATCGTTGGTAACCAGTGATGACGTCCTAAAAATAGAAAATATAACATTAATTAATACGATTGGTCTTATCGGAACTCTATCAATCAAAATTAACGAAAATCGATTAAAAATTCATAAAAATAAGAAAGAAATTAAAAAAATAGAAATTCATAAAAAATTTTAAATAAATAATTTTGAATAGTATATTAAATTCTTAACACATAATTTAGCAAATTAAGTCTTTTTTTGTCAACAGAGGATGCCATTTTCCATTCATTTTAGAATACTAAACTAGCAGACCCCTGCCCGGCGTTGCTCGGGCAGTTCATAGCATTGTACTTAAATTTCTCT
>AYEL01048672.1:0-11300 GCA_000484575.1 Olivierus martensii
TCGAACTTTTTCAAAATCATATTCTGATTGATTGCCTTAGAGGTATTGCATATAAATTCGAGTTTTAAACGATAATAATGTGCATTTATTATATTAAAATAAAATAAATTAGAATCATTAAAAGCTTGGTGTATTATTTGCAATTTTGTAGCCTATTCATTATCTACAGGGGGGCGAAATGTGCTGGGGGCGAAAAGTGCAGGGGGCGAAACGGTCTCGGGACGAAATGTAGGGGGCGAATTGTCAGAGGCGAATTTTCCAGAACCCAGTAATGACACCTTAGATTTTTTAAAGGTTATAATATAACAGTTACTAATGACACCTTAGATTTTTTAAAGGTTATAATATAACAGCACTTTATTGCTTACGACAGAGAAAGATTCCTTAATTGCTGACAATTATCACATACATTTTTATAGGTATTTCCTATAGTACGACTATTTCACTTTGTGAAATATGAATTATTAATTACTTTAACAGCTCAATTAGCTATATATAAACAAAAAATATCTCAAACCTAGTAAAATTCTCCTTCATCCATCAATTAACATTATAATGTCTCATCAATACATTAATAATATTGATAAAGTTATTCTAAAAATATATATATTTTTTTAATTTAATGAAGAAAAATTGTATTGAACTGCATCATAGGTTTTGTTTCTATAAAATTTATTGGTAATAAAATAATTTCACATTAAACATTCATTTTAGTCGAAATTTAAATGATGTTAAACTAGCAAACGAATATTGGAATTTTTCATTTGAATAGAATGATATTGGAACTTATGAGGGAGGATGCATGAAAACATATTCTGATTTAGTAATTTAAAAGCATGTAAACAAACTAGTGATTAATTCTTTAACGATTGGAACATAACATCGTGTTTCAATAAATTCTACTAAATCATATTATAGTTTGAATAAAGTTTAATAAGTAATAAAAAATTACAATTACAGATTCTTATATTTACTTAGAGAAAATGATATGTGTGTCATCTAAAATATCTTTAGAGCGCTTTCTGATTAGCCACTACTTCAATTATTTTCGTTTCATAAATGAAAGAGTATCCATAATTTCAGTAATATTTCTCATAAAGCTATATAATACTAAGAGGTAATTTTAGATTATATTTTGTAGAATATTTTTTGATTTATTTTAAACTTTGGATTGATCGAATTCCTCTGTAATTAATTATTCAAAATGATTTATACGTTTATTGATTAAGTATGCCTTACACGCAAATTGTTTAATATAATCTTTAATTAAAATGCAAATTAAAAATTATTAGTTTAAATTTAGAAGAAAAAGAGAGATTATTTTCGAATTTCAAATAACTTCCTATAGTATAAGAATGATTTTTTGGTATTTGTTAATAAATATGCAACAACAGAATTTTTCTTGAGTACATATTAAGCATCCAAGCAAGCATTACAATCGCGTCATGCTTATATTGCCTGTCGAAGTGATGTTGTCTTGTATTTTAACTTTGTAATAGAAAAATCAACCGTGATATTCTTTTTATTGTAAAAATGGTTTTTCTGCAATATCTTCAATTGAAAATCGGAATTTAATTTGCCTTTCATGTAACAGAATGTTGCAGGAATCTTGTTTTAAATAATGCATAGTTCTAAGATGGAAGAAATATACAGAAACATAATTCATGTGTTTCCAGAATGACAACTCCGTGAATGAATTGATAGACTACCTAATCAGTTGAAAGGATACAACAGTTCAAATGATCATACTTATTTTAGTTTTTGCTTATAATTATTCAATTGTAATCATACAATAGAATTATGCAATGCAAATATTACAGCTTTATCAATATGTTTTTCAGCTTTAAAAGGATTCAGCTAGGAAAAGCTTTAAATTGCATTCAGTAAGTTCGTCTCTTTATACATTAGTTTCCTTAATAGGTCACTCTTGTATCATTTCTTTGCCAGGTTTCATTAAAATAATTCTTTAATTCTGCTCGTCAATAATTGATATCGTATTAAAAAAACATTGATTAAACTACTGAATATGCTCTAGGTACTCCTCTAGTTACGAACATAATTCGTACGTAAGTTTTATCGTAACTCAGACACTGCTATTATCTTTTGCTCAAAATGGACGGAATAATTTTATATACGGTATATTGTAAAATATACCATATATGAAACACAATATACCTTATATTGTATTTCACAAATTGACCAAATAAAAGTTTCATTTTTCACAAATTTTAATGAGAAATTTTAAATATTAAGTGACTTTTAGTAAATTCCGCATAATTTATTTTAAACGGTTTGCATAAAATATATTGATTAAATAACTGATATTATCTTTTTATTGAAGAATTATCAAGAATTTTATCAATGATATTTTTAATGGTATATACTGTATTTATATGATTTTCAAAATATAATTCGCAATCTATTTTTTTTTTGTTTTTTTCCAGGAAGAAGTATTCAATTCTCCATCAAACAGTAGATAAAGACCACAATATTTCAAATAATTATTTCTGAAAGGATTGCTTCAACAAATAAAGCAATTTGGCAATATAATGTTACAACCTGATGTCTCCTACTGAATTCTTACCCATTAATAATCGTATAACATGTCATTTATAATTGGTAATGTTTTTGGATCCAGCACTTATTTATGGTTCATAGATTGGTTTATAAATTCATGGTTACTCTCGATCTTAGATAGATATTAGATTAATTATTCATCATAAGTACCTGTCCCACTATTATAAATTAATATATAAGCTAAAAGGCAGGCGCATACGAAATTATAAAACGTATGTCATTTTTTCTTTGATCACTAAATTTACCGTATTTATATATATTAAGTAACTTAATTCGGAAACACCTAATAACTATAAACGATGATCAATCAACCAGAAACTAATCTGTCAAATATTTACATAGAACATCAAATTTATCCACTGTTATCTACATTTAAGATATTTGGATTAGTATTTCTAGATTCAAATGAATGCGTGAAGGAAACAAAAACATCTACAACTAAAATTTTCTTAAAATACACGCATATACTTGAAATAATTCTATGGATGTCGCCTATTTTTCTGATTTCAATGGCGTTTGGTAAAAATGTTCCGTGTGGAAAAGCAATTTCCATATTTGGCAATTATGCAATTCATGCCAATTTTACCCTGCTGTATCTGTCGGCATACATAGCTTTACAGTATAGCATCATAAAAAGAAGGAAGCTATCCCTCCATTATAAAATGAATATATATAATGAGGAAAACAAATTCATTGAAAAAACAGAAATATACTTGCAGGTATTTCTTATCGTGCTAATCATTCTTTTGATTGCAGTTTCGATTGTGACGTCTCTGGTGTCCTATTATCAATTGAAGATTGAAAGAGTCAGTAATGCTGAAGCTTTATGTTGTTGCATATTCTGGCATGTATACTTAACTTACGTAATATGTCATATAATGTCGATGTTTACATCTTCTTTCATAGTTCTCTTAATTATGGGTAAGAGACTTGTAGAATTATCTAAACAGCTGGAAATAAAACGATTTGCTAATGTAGTATTTCTGCAAGATATAATGGAGAAACATTTAGAAATATGGGAATTTTTTCAATATGTGAACGAACAATGGGAACTACTTTTACCCCTTATCTATATTCACTTCGTCTACCTTTCATGCTTTTTCTTGTACGGGGCTATATTTTTGGATATGAGTTCAATTTTACATCACCTCATTGCCATCTTTGCATTATTATTATTTTCTGGAAGTTTGATAACTGCTAGAGCATTATCCGTATTATCTTCAGCGGTATGTATTTTTAAGTATAAAGAATATTGTAACAAAGGTATACTAGTAATAAATTTTGTATTGTTTTCAGATATATGATAATTTCATCTCAATTGGAAAATTTTCTTCAATGCCTCTTACAGTTAAATATAAATTTAAAGTAGGTAATCAGTTTTATTTATTTTTTTATCATTATGTATATGCTTAACTGTCATCCATAACAGATTATTGGATTCATGAAGAGATTCGGAGGAAGGCCTATGGGAATATCAGTAGCCGGATTTTTCTTTGTCAAAAGGCAGTTTTTCATACGAGTGAGAGTCATATAAATTTATTTTTTAATAATTTATACTTATCTGATAGCATAAAGTTGTTAACAATTAAATAATTATTTGATTTAATTATCTAATACAGTGTTTCCCAACGTGTGGCGCACGCCGCACAAGGGGCAATTTGATTTTTCAGGGGGGCAATTCGAGAATGAATTATCAACATTGAATTTTTTTTCATTTCTTTTGGTTTTAGGGGCAATATATACAGTACATAAATATATATTGTGACATACACATTATTAAAATTAAAATCAGAATGTACACGGCAGTTGTGAAGCTATTTGCTGTTTTTCATATTAATTTATTATTATTTTTTAACATTTTTTGTGATTTCTTCCTCAGTACTTCAACTGTCATTTTGTTCTTTTATTTTTTTGTTTCGTGGTTATCATGTTTTTAGAAGCCTGTTTAGACCAAGTAACTGGCTTTTTAGGCTTTCTCCAAGTGAATAGGAGTTCACTTTTTCAATAATAAATATTATATGTCACAGTGGGCCATCGGGATTTTAGAGATGCTTAGGTGGGGCATGGCCAAAACAAAGGTTGGGAATCACTGATCTAGTATTATAGAATTATAAAAAGAATTTTAATATTCAATTCAGTAATGCTTTATTTATCGCTTGCAGGTGGTGAGTGGAATGTATTCTGTTTTCTCGACTCTACTACAGTTAACAGGAGTAACTGGTCAAAAGAAATGCCACCTTAGAATGTCTACAAGCGTTTTCACAAGGAACGAAACTCTGTCTTAAATTTCAGAAGACACTTTAAATTTCGTTACATTTCCGAAGAAAGATTTTTAAATGATAATTATATAATGGAATGAATGATTTTAATGATGTCATTAACTATTTTCACTAACAGACTTACGTAATCATGCTTAAATATCTCAGATTTGAGACCAATTTTTGTGACTGCAGTTCTGAAAATTAGATTGATTAAGGGCATGTTACATTTAACGGAATAAATGATAATTATATAATGGAATGAATGATTTGAATGATGTCATTAACTATTTTCACTAACAGACTTATGTAATCATGCTTAAATATCTGAGATTTGAGACCAGTTTTTGTGACTGCAGTTCTGAAAATTAGATTGATTAAGGGCATGTTACATTTAACGGAAGTATTAGAAATATCAAGTGATCTCAAGTTTTTTCTCTCTGACTTTTTTTATACTCTTTTTGTTCAAGCATGTCTTCAGCTTGTCTGTGCATGAATTTTAAAATTTTTGCAACCGCAGAAGTGTTATTGATTCAAATGGAGAATATTGTCTGTATTAAATTAGCAAGTGAATTATCGTTTATATTAGGGGTGGGCAAAAGGCGGCCCGCGGGCCGGATCCGTCCGCGAAGGCATCTTATATGTCCCGTCGCATAAACTAGAACGCAGTACAGTTTCAAGGCCCACATTTGTAAAATTCTATTCGAAAAGAGAAAATAAAATAATGAATATTCTCGCTAGTGTACACGCACACTACCGAGCTACTCCAAATCTTGATGATAATTAACCGTGAACATAGTAAATTTCACCATTCATATTAAGTCGTACGAAATTTTGATGATTTAATTAACCATGAGCATAATAAATTTCACCATTCACATTGAATTGTAAATTTGTTTTTACAAAATTAACTACGTAGGTACCTAACATTTTATAACATTCTGATGTAATAGGTTGATAACCATTAATCAGTTTGATAAAATACTTATGTTTTTAAAGAAAATTATCTAAATTTATTAATTCGTAGGACGAATTATTTTCTAATGTTTCTAATGAAAAAAGTTTCTATAAAAATATATACTTTCTGTAAATATCACAAAAGTGGTTACACACATTAGCGAGATTGACAAAAATGTGTGCAAATAAATTGGCGCAACCATTATTCTTGTCTCATGTGATGTTTGTGCCAGAATAAATCTTGCTTGAACTTGAATAGTCATTTTATGTCAAAGTAGTTTTGAACGCTTTGCAAATAAACAAAAACTAAGAAAATAACAAAAAATATATATATTTTAAAAATAATATTGATACACGAATATATTCTTTCTGTAAATATCACAAAAGTGGTTACACAGATTAGCGAGATTGACAAAAACCTGTGCAAATAAATTGGCGCAACCATTATTCTTGTCTCGTGTGATGCTGAGAGGAATATGTTTGTGCAAGAATAAATCTTGCTTGAACTTGAATAGTCATTTTATGTCAAAGTAGTTTAGCTAATCTATTAATAATTAATAAATGTTAACATCAATAATTTCATTACATAATAATAATTAGGTTGGTTAGGTTAGGTTAGATAGGTTAAGCCGCCATATCACACGAAGAATTACAATTAAAACCTAACCAATTAATAATAATTGGTTAGGTTAGGTTAGATAGGTTAAACTGCCATATCATACGAAGGATATACTGAATCTAAATGTCACTTACAGAGCCCATCACAGGCTGGCCAACACCCATGATGGAGTCAACCGGATGGTTGAAGGATGGATGGTTACACAGATTAGCGAGATTGACGGCGCAACCATTATTCTTGTCTCGTGTGATGCTGAGAGGAATATGTTTGTGCAAGAATAAATCTTGCTTGAACTTGAATAGTCATTTTATGTCAAAGTAGTTTAGCTAATCTATTAATAATTAATAAATGTTAACATCAATAATTTCATTACATAATAATAATTAGGTTGGTTAGGTTAGGTTAGATAGGTTAAGCCGCCATATCACACGAAGGATATACTGTATCTAATGGCGGCCACTTATAGAGCCCATCACAGGCTGGCCACACCCATGATGGAGTCAACCGGATGGTTGATGGATGGGATTCAACGAGCCGGGCTCGGACCCCTTCTGAAAAACTGGAGGTATGGGACCCGGATCCTCCAGGATGGCAAGCCACAGCTTTACCACGTGGCCATCAGTCCGCATAATAATAATTAATAATAACCTTAGGGCGCCATAATAATGTAAAATTCGTGCTTAGGTACTTTTCAATTTTTATACGGCCGGCTTCATCCTGAAGATTGTTTATCCGTCCTTCGGCAGGAAATAATTGCCCACCCGTGGTTTATATCCTTTCAAAAATTAATGCTAAAAATAACTTCACTTTTGGGATGGCCTGGTATTTATTCGAATTAAATTAATTTGATATTTTCGACATATTTTTAACTAGAAGAATTATATATAAAGTTCGAAAGCTGTTCAGGCTGCACGGAGTTTTACAAGAATATCAGGTACATATTACAATTTAAGTTGTTTCAATGTTTATCTAATATCAGCTCTTACATCAGCATAGTGGCGCAACGAGAAATTTAGCAATGGAGTGCAACTAAAAAAAGTTAACTTACACATCGAATGTCGTTTGAAGAAACTGGAACGAAAAATCTGAAAAATTATATGTTATATATTTAAATGATTTTGATTGATTTATATCAAATAAATCTACTATATAAATAATAATCGAGGAATAGATCATTGTAGGCGCTCCTGTAGTTTCGAACATCTGTACTTTATAATGTAAAATTACAAAGTTGATTAACATATTAGGGAAGTATTTCAAGATGGAGGCGGTTATACCAAAATTTACTCGCTTTATATTTGGAACTTTTCGTTAAAATCTGTGAAATAAAAAACTTTTAAATGGTTTATTTATAAAGTATATTATAACGAGCAGTATTTAAAGTTATTTCAGTAAATTTGGAGCCAAAATTACAGCAGTATCTGTGTGAATCATGTTCGTAATTAAAGGAGCGCCTGTATAAATATTAGTAGCAGGGGTGCAATTGCTCCCTTGCTCTCTCTTTTTTTGCGCCATTGCATCAACATAAATAGGCACATTAGCTAGTTTATTAAGAATTTGTTATTAGAAAAAAGGAATATATATTATGTAATAATTTAACTATATGTAAACAATAATATAATGGAAATGTTTGGAAATAAAGGCTTTTTAAACTTTAGAATTGCTATTTTCATCAGTAAAGATGATAAAACGGGAAGATGATATTCCATCTGTTCCAAAGAAAACAAATATTTTAATGAAATTATCAAATTAACTAAAATATGAATTTGATAAATTTCATTCAATAAATGTTCAATAATTTCCATGGAATTTATTATTGATCATTGACAATTTTTTCTATATGATTATCAAAAATTCACTATTTTGAAAATATATGAGTTCCAGTATAAAATTATTGACATTTGAAAAACAACACACCCTTTCTTTTAATCCAGAATGTCTTTGATAACTTCAAATTATTTGAATAAATGGGCTATTGTGAAGAATAAAAAAAAACTATTAAGATTATATATAATAAATAAACAAGAATAATGAACTAATAAATAAAACAAATACTGTTTAATTATTCATAAAATACAAAAATAAAATTTATTATATATATAATTATGTTAGAAGAGATTCTCTTTTGATATCTTGTTCTTTTTATCGTCTTGATTGTGACAGTTTTAATGAAAACTGTGTATATTTATCAATAATTCCCGTGTGTATCAGCTCTCTTTGAATTAAGGATGAATTGCAGCTTTTAACTTTTAATTAAGCAAGTATTCAATAAGAAAATATTAAACTGCAAAATTTTTTATCATGAGAAATGTTAATTGTAATGAAATAGACTTAATTTTTTTTTATAAAAATGTAAAAGTAACAGTTATATAATGCAATTATAAGAAATAAGCTTCACTGCATAATATCTGCGTTAGGCAGTAAAGAACTCTGTATAATTTTATTGGTCTTGTAACTTTCATATGCTTAATGAAATAGTTTCTTTTTCGCTTGTTGCAAACTGTTATGCATATTATTAGATAAATTTTAATCCAGTTACTTAAGATGAAGCCAACTTTTCCATTACTCCATTTTATATCTTCAAAAATTCAAATGAACATTTCTATAAATGAAGATACCTGCGAGACAGTGTTGCAACAACATTATTGAGTAAACGGTTATTTTACTTTGTAAAGTAATCATGATTTTCAAAATATTTCATATTTGTTTGTTTGTTTTATATTGTAAATATAAAATAAACAACAAATTTAAAATTTAAGCAATACAGTAATTTAATTATCAATATTAGAAACCCAAAATACATGCATCACAATAGAGTAATTGATAAAAATGTATTACGCAGATATTAATTAATAAAGAACAAAATATCCCAGATGGACTAATTAATAAAATGATATCACAGATTGTTTTACTGGTAATAGAAACCCAAAATACATGCATGCATCACAATAGGTTAATTGATAAAAATGTATTACGCAGATATAGAACAAAATATCCCAGATGGACTAATTAATAAAATGATATCACAGATTGTTTTACTGATAAAAAAATACATTACAAAATGAATGAATAATGAAAGGAAGATAGCACAGATTGAATAACTTATAAAAAATATTACAGATAAGAAAATTAATTTTAAAAATCTCACAGTTTGATATATTAATTAAAATTATCACAGAACGATTAGCTATTCAAAATATATCACAAATGACTAAATAATAAAAAAATCTATATTGATCATTCTCATGAGATGAGTGTAAAGAGCTTCTTCTCTAGTCTAAGCACTTTTTAGCACACAAATAATATGTCACTTTAGCGGATCGAGAATACAGATGGAAGTGACGAAGCGGTAGTGACGTCACAGTAGTTGAAAGGGAAGTGTACATCGCAGGGGTTATGACGTGACGATGACAGTGCCAGGATAACAGCTGAAATGAATATACATCGCGAATAGAGGTGCTTCCGGTTGGATTATGACGTATCGGAATTGTAAAAATTTTTAAACCTCTCTATATACAAGTGGTAGTATGTTTTTTATCCATACAATTTTATTTAAATGTTTTTATATTACATCTTTAATATCGTAAATAATTGTTTTTGTTTTATATTCAAGTCCTATCTTTCTTAGAAATGTTTACTTATTTTGTTCATGAAATGTTCTAATCAAAATCAGCTGTATGTTTAGGCGAATGTATTTAAGTCCTTGCAAGTAACATGTACTTTGTTAAATTTTAGATACATTGAGTTGAAGGAAAAAAATTTTTTCTGGAAATTTTTTGGAAGCAAATCAGGATGATAGATCTAAATGTTTTAATACAATATATATGACACAGTGATAAATCTATCTCCGATTCTACTGATAATGAAAGAAAGACTAATATTTCATTCAATATTTTCATATAAAAAATACTGATTTAAATTCAAAGGAATAATTTATGCAAATATATATATACATCTATATTAATTCCATTTAATTAATTTTTAAAGGACATAGTTGGAAGAAGTATAGAAATAATTCTAAAGTGAAATGAATAAGGAATATATCCAGTAGAAATTTAACGAGAGATAAAGAATATTGTTAAAAGTGTAACAGTATGTACTGACATTGTTATAAAAATTTAGAAAAATTTACACAATAAAATCTATTGGCACAGTGGAATTATATTCGAATTTAAATTAAAAATTTCGGAAAGGGTTCCAGATACTGTCAATTTATTTTCTGAAATATAAAAGTAAACAGTTTGTACTAAATATAAAAACATAATTAAAGAACCTATCTTTGTCAAATAGATTGAAAGGTTCTGATATTATAATTTTTTAGAACTTATAGGGACTTAATAACTGAAGATTACTGCAATTTAAAACAATATCTATTAATCTGGTAAAACACAGTTTGTACTAAATATAAAAACATAATTAAAGAACCTATCTTATGTCAAATAGATTGAAAGGTTCTGATATTATAATTTTTAAGAACTTCTAGGGACTTAATAACTGAAGATTACTGCAATTTAAAACAATATCTATTAATCTGGTAAAATAATATAATATATTGAAAATTCAACGTCAGATTTCTATTGAAAATGAAAGAAATGCAGATTATCACAATGTATTTTCGTAAAAACTTATTCGTTTAAATTCAAAGAAATCATTTATGCAAATCTGTATGCATGTGTACTTATTTCTATCTAATTTAAATTTAATTGATTTACTTCGATGAATGATAGAGATAATTATAGAGATAAAAGAATCATCACTACATAACTAATAGAAATTTAAGGAGATAAAGAATATTATTAACAGCCTAACAATGAGTGTTCACATTATTACAAAACTAGGAAAATTAATTTTAAATTGTTTTCAGTTATAGTGAAATATTTTCGGGGAAA
>AYEL01048701.1:0-13949 GCA_000484575.1 Olivierus martensii
AAAATAATTTTTCATTACATAATTAAAATAATTTAAAATTAATAAAATAAAAAATAATTAAAAATTATTTTTAATTCATAAAAACAAATGATTAAATGAACGAAATAAATTTTTAGCAATAATTTCAATTACCTATTAACATATTTCATACCAATAATGAGAATTAGAAAATTAAAAATTGAATCAAAATGTATTCAGACAGAAGCAAAATTTTTCAGAGTAACACTGCTGCTTTTTCTCAACTTTTTATATACAGTGTGTAATTATTTCATAGTATTTTTGTCTGTGTGTATTTATTGTAGAACTACAGATTTAAAATTCATCAAATTTAACAAAATATTTATGGTTATACCAATCTTAATTATCTTTAATGATAAACTAATATTTAATATTTTATTCTGGATATGAATGACAATTAACAATACCATGGAATAATTTAAAATATTTAGTGCAAAGATAAATTTAGCTGTTGTAAAAACTATTTTTGTACATTTTAATCAATTCAGGTAAGACTCAATCTATTTGTATTAGTTAATATGTACAATAAATTTATTTTCACAACAGCCTACTAATATTATCTGAATCACCCCTCTTTGGCTGAAAAACAATTGGCTTATATAAAACCCCATCAATATATAGGTACTGCCAAACTCAAATTTTGCTGAGGTCTATTTAATAGACAATGCCTATTAAGAGAACCACATAAGAAAAAATGGAAAGTTGAGAGGGTTGCCATAAAACATTAAAATTGTCAAATCACTTACATTCTCAATTGTTTACACTTTATAGAAAATACTGCTCTATAGGAAAATAAAATTTGAAAAAATTTAGGTATGTTGTGTAAGTGAAATACAGATAATATTAATTTATATCTGTGTGTAATTAGACTGAAGATGGCTTTTTTTAAAGCTGAAAGTGCTTTGGATTTGTAACAGTTTATAAGTAAACTAACTATTCTGACTGAAATGAGCTATAAAAAAAATTAAATTAAATTTATTTAAACATATTAGACCAGTGGTTCTCAACCTTTTTTCTGTTGAGGAACACACGTTAATATTTAAAAATTTGGCGGCACACCTAAATATTTTAAATAATAATTTAGATTTAACAACGATTCTGTTGAGGAACACTTTTTAATATTTTAAAATTTGGCGGCACCTAAATATTTTAAACCACACCTAAATATTTTAAATAATAATTTAGATTTAACAACGAATTTTAATTTACAAATTATTGTATTTATTCTTATTTATTACATTCAGATTACAAATATACTCATACACAGGATCATTAAATGGCAGGCCTTATTAAGTTATAGCGCCACCTTCGAATTTTGTCTTTTTAGAAAAACTATAATTTTAATTTAATTTTTATTCCTTAATTTTTAAATTATGAATAACAACATAAAAAACTTTTAGCTATCGCAGAAATTTGAGGATTATATTTTTCTAATGATACCTTATTTATAGGAATCGGTACAGTGGTTCGACTGCAAAAGGAATATCCTGCCAATCACGTTTCACTATTAATATATATGATTCATACAATTCTCATATATACATACAATTCATTCTTAATTTTTCGCGGCACACCGTCAAAAGTTTCGCAGCACACTAGTGTGCCGTGGCACAGCGGTTGAGAACCACTGTATTAGACTGTAAACTACTGCTACTTAAACTCTTTCTAATTAGTCTTACAGGTTATTAAGTTTATTTATTATTCAAATTAACCATATTGGTACTATATACTTTTTCCTATGGTGTTTTATGCTGCTTTCTACCTGGTAGATACTAAACAGCAGAGCATTCTACTGACTACTATAGACAGTGCCAGATATAAGCTGGACCAATTGCATCTAATCAAGTGCCGTGCTTGAGAGAGCCCCTGTCCGTCAAAGTTTATGCAATTAAAAGTTTATGCAGTTAATGCATGTCTTACAAGGGGAGGTTCAGACATTCGGGTCACCGATTTTTTTGAAATTTTGCACATGCAATATTTCTCTTATACATAAATATTAAAATATATCTACAATATAAAGCTTTGAATATTGATACAAAATTATGATTCAATGTGAAAATTATCTATAAACTACTTGATATTTTATCTGAAAGTTAAGATAGTAAAGAAAAATAACTGTTTTTTTTTTTCCTCTTTGTTTATGTAAACATATTGCCAAAGAAAAAGTTATCTTTTCCTATTGAATGGTGAGCGCAATTGTTATCAATACTATATACACATTAATTTTGTTTTATTTATTATTAAGATTGTAGGAAAGATTTTAAGATTTTGGTTATGTGGCAGTCAAAAATATATATATTAACTAACTATTGGAATATTGGTAAGAATAGAATGACTATATTAACAGCAATTGTGTTGAATTATAATCAGTATTTTATAATTAATATTTAACAGGCAAGAGTAGAAGTAGATAGAGATGGTAATGGAGCAACAATATTTGCATATGCGTATGATGTTACGCGAGGTAGAAATGCAGGACAGTTTGTCCATGAATTATTATGGTAAGTATTCCTTTAAATCATCTACAGTTTTAGATCATAGAATAAAATAGAAATATTTCCATAAGTGTGCGTTTGTTTGTGTTTTCTTTTTTAATCTAAGTATGGATCTCACTTATGTGTCGTGGGTGAGAGAGCAATTTTTTCAATCTCGTATGAATATGCGTGTCCTTATTTCCTCATATAGTGAGTTTTAATATTTGTGAGTAATTTTGTAAAATTCAATTATAAGAAAAAGGGGAATGTTTAAAAATTAAATTTTTCCTTAGTTTGATTTATATCTTTTGCAACTATTTTTAATAAAAAAAACTGTGAAAACAGTTTATTAAATACATAACAATTATCATCCAATACAATCTATTTTTATGCATGAAGTGAACTGATAACTGTCACTGTGTAGAAACACAATCTCTTTCTAAAATGTAATACTATATTACTCTTAACAGGATATTAACTAGTTTTAATCTGCTGCACCACCTACTGAATATGAATGATTGCCATTTAGACTGTTTAGATAGAAATAAGGTTTTTGAACTATTAAAACAGTTTAATTATTTTTCAAAAATTTTTTGAAACTATTAATATTTGACTATTATATTTGTTAAAAATACTTTGACTGTTTAATTTTAAAAATTTTAATGCATTTTATCTGGTTAATTCTATTTTTTGTTGTTGTTGTTGTTGTTTAATATTTAACAAAGTTACATT
This sequence comes from Olivierus martensii, assembly GCA_000484575.1. Taxonomy (NCBI): domain Eukaryota; kingdom Metazoa; phylum Arthropoda; class Arachnida; order Scorpiones; family Buthidae; genus Olivierus; species Olivierus martensii. The sequence continues at coordinate 3,225 of AYEL01048701.1, forward strand.
TGAAAAAACATTCTAAATATATTCATTTATAAATAATGAACTTTTGATGTAATAATTGACAAAATAATGAACTTTTTGATATTTTCTAATTTGCATTTAGTGAATAACAAATTACTATATAAAAAAATAATTTAAATAAAATTCATTTTTTATTGATTATTTAATATGAATCATAATGAAATATGAATTTTAAAATGTAAATTGAAATTTTTATCTAAGCAACCTTTTAGCACTTTAAGCTTCTTATTGTCAGTATTTGGCAGTGATTTAGTCCATCTATTACTATATCCATGGCACAGTTTTTATTAGACATTCAGTTGAGATAAAATATAAGATATCTTTGATTCTAGAATTTATTAAAAATTATAATATTGGATCTTTAATCTTTGATTGCAGATCAATAGCAAATTATTGAAGATATCTAATTGAGCTTAATTTTATTTAAAAATTAGATACAGTGGTGCCTCGCAATTCGTCATTACTCTGTTGCAGAACTAATGTCGAATTGCGGGACAATATTTCCCATATAAGACTATGGAAAATAGATTAATTCGTTACTGGTCCCCATCCCACTCCCCTAACAGGTGAGGTGAGAGAGATACACTGTATTATTTACTTTATTATATGTGTTTTACTATTATATAACACACTAAATTACAAAATACACTATACACAACACACAATTTACTAGCCCTTGGATGTTGGAATGAAGTCTTCCAGCAGACACCTAGCACTCATAATCTTCTCTGTCTGTTGCAAAACGTTGCCACAGTTGTCCTAGGAATGCTATATTCGAGTTACATTTTAATTGTTCTACCTTTCTGCACTTTATCTGCAATTTTTTCTTTGTCTCTTTGCTTAATCAAGTGTTCTTCTTTTCAGAATTATTCCTCTGGTCAGTTCTCTTTGAACCCATCCTTACATTTCACTCAAAAAAATGATGATAATTACAAATTTTTTACTTTCTGAAAAATGTAGAATTAAAAATTAACACAAATAACACAGGCAAACACTAAAGTAGCCCAAAAAGAACTCAATAATAGCAAATGACATCACATAATTCCATGCACGTGCATGCGTAAATCCGTGAAACTCAAATGTCAAATTCTGAGACCAACAAATTGTGGGACGTCAAATTGCAAGGCACCACTGTATAAATTTGAAAACTTTTCATAGTATACTAAAACATTTTGATAATTATTTAATTCATTTTTCATTTTAGAATATAATTTTTTTTAAAGAAACTTGATCATGGTAGTAATATGAATATAGATAAGTAATGGTATAATAAACTACATGTCATTTAACTCTTAAGATTAAAAAAAAAAACTAAAAATTTTGAGTTGTACATAGCTTTATAAACTTTTATTAAAAAAAGTACCTTATTATATTTTTACATGTATATAATGTATAAAAAATTTCTTTCCAAATTACTACTATTTATTATCATAATTCTTTAAAAATTAAATTTTTTATGAATATTTTTCATAAAATAAAATTTAATGTATATTTTCATTATTAAATATACCAGTTTTTAAAGTTTGGTTCAATACCATTTGTAAAACAATAAGAAACATTGCTTGAATTCAATAATGTAAAATTTTTAATATTTCACAACTATTCTGTGTTTCATTTCCAATCAACCTATCCTCTTAATTTTAATTATTGTTAATATTTGTAATATGTATTATTAATTAATTGTTAATATGTTAATAATCGATCCTAAACTTAGTTTTCAATTGACTATTAACAATTAAATCGGTGGAGAAAACTGTATGGGGGGGCCAGACATTTGTAATAGTTAACATTAATGATTTTTTAATAATGGCAGCCAGTTGAGTGAAGTTAGTCACTTGAGTGACTAACTTCACCCATCTGACATGCTTCTTCAGTCTGCTGTTTTATTTCAATTCAAGAATATTTCTATAAATGTTTGCAATGTTATTTCATTTTATAAATTCATCTTAAAAAGAAACTATAACATTCAGAAAATATACTTCATAATAATTCATAGCTTAAACCCAAGTCAAAGAAAAAATTAGGTCCAAAATAATTTCCAAGCCAATATAAAATCTTCATTTATACTCTTATTTTGTACTAATTAGACATTTAAGCCAACCAAAATTTTAGCATTTGATGTAAATAAAACTATAATAAAAATTATTCATTACAATTGCATCTGATTTTAATCAGACGTAATTCTAATGAAAAAAAATTTGATTTTATTTATATCTGATTCCTGATTTTAATTATTTCATATTTTTAATTCTGCTACCAACTTTTATCTGAATGTAACTGCATTATATATTACACTTTGGTTTTTATTTAGTATTTTATTTATTTTTACCTGTATAAAGTTGTTAGTAAAGATGAGAGCTGTATTTTCCTCCTTGTAAACAAAATGTTTATTATTAAAAATTTATTGAATATTTGAATTTTGGTGGTTAAGTAATTTAACTTTCATTTTATTACATCTGAGAAATCATGTTCAAATTAAAATGATTTAAATTCTGATCAAAAATTTGGAAAACTAAGTTGCAGACCTTTATCTTAGCCATAAAATTTAATTTTAAATGCTTAGGAATATTCTTATAAATTTATTGTAATTTTTTTAATATTATATTTAAAAAAATATGCTGAATGCAAAATCAGTGTTAAATTACACTGACTTGCATTTTAATATATAACTTAATTATTCTAATAATTCATTGAGTATTTCTATATAGATGCCATTTTTGTGAGACACTCTTATTATAATTATTTATTTTTTAAACAATATATGCAACTTTTTATCCAAAATTTCACAATAAAATATATTTTTACTTTTTAATATTTATGTAAAATACATTAATTATGGTTTTTATTTGATGATTACGTAATTAAGTGAAGAAAAATCATATCTTAAAACACAAAATTCCTTCTAAAAAAGCAGCTTATTTTTAAACAATAAAAGGAACAATAGGAAATTATAGAAGTACTCTTGATTTTATTGTGAAAATGTTTTCATAATAAATCTTGAGTATTTCTATAATTTCTTAATTTCTTGTTTAAGAATAAATAGGATGAATAATTAACTTTTATTTTTGCAATAGTTTTGTGAATTATTGATAGGTGCTATGTATTAAAAGAATTGTGATATTCAAAACGTTTTATAAACTTTTTCATTTAAAAATAAAATTTGAATTTTAGTTTTAAAATTTTTAATTAATATTCATCTCCTACTTATATAAGGTATAAGTAGAAGATAAATATTAATTTATTTGCCAGAGGTAGCAAATTTCATGTTGCTAGATGCTATACAGTTTGAACTGCACTCAATTTTTTCAGGGTAATCAATAACCAATGATATCAAAGATTATTATATATTTCACTCACATTTATTTTGTATCAATGCATACTGTTTTTTACAATGAATGAACCAATAAAAAATGCATTATTTTTAAATTAAATAGATACTGCTTCAAACAGGTTTTTCATTATTCATGATATGGAACTTCATTGAAGTTACCAAAGAGCTGCAATTTATTTAACCATAGTGGCTATATGCAATATTTATAGTTTTGTTAATAACCAAAATTACTCTAATAGTAACACTATATATATTAATACTAAGCCTTTTTGCTGCAGAGAATTAATAACTATTAATAAAATATTGTTACATTAACAGTTTAATGTATTGTAATATGGGTATTCATAAAGGACCATAAGATTCCAGAAATATTAAATATTAAAATGGTTTAATTTAAATTGTGCAATAATTAAAATTTCAAAAAAGCTTTCATCATAATATAAATATTTTATACATAATTTTTTTTGTTCTATGATGATTATAATGAAACTAATGAGATGAATAGTACTCTGCTTTAAATTTAAACAAATAATAAATTTTTTTTTGTGTTTGTCTTCATTTTGTTTACCTAAGAAAAAAGACAGAAGAAGATAATTAAATACAAGCATACATCGCTTTACAGTGCTTTGCTAATACAGTACTTCACAGTTACATACCATGTATTTATTTTTATATTTCAAAATTATAGTTATCTGCAAAATAAAACTTAGAATAGGTATATAAAACATAAATTAACACACAGACTGATCAAGCCCAGAACATCTTGAAAAACTGAAGGTGACAGGCCTGCAATTGAACTTGGATCCTCCAAGGTGATATGCATAAAATATGGCTATCTGACTGAATTTTTATTCCTAGTGCTATTGAGCACTTGAATAATAGTATAAATATGCCTTTAGGCTTTTTATATCCATTAGCAAATGAAAAAAGGATATGGTTGGAATATAACTGCCACAACAATGACATCTGCCTATATAGATACAAGCAATAGCAAGTTGTTTTTCAGTGTCAAAAATAAATATTTGCAAAAATGAAATATATAAATGAGAAGTAAAAACAGTTATTAATTACAATGAAGCATAATATAGTAGAAGCCGCTTATTGTAATCACGGATATTGTTATCAAGCGTTTATTGTCATCAAAAATCTACAGTCCCAAATCATCCGTATTAAAATGCATTATGAAAACTCTGCTTATAGTAATCAGAAATTCGGTTATTGTCATCCTTACTTGCACACCTTTATTAAAATTTTTGGTCATTAATTAAAAAACAACATTTTGTCTGAGTGTGGTAAATTATCTCACCTGATGTCAGATATCTGACTTATTTCCATTTGGCAGTTAAATCACATTTAAAATCAATTGCTTTGATCTCATATAAACTATTTGTTAATACAGTAGAAGCTGCTTGTTGTAATTGCGGATATTGTTATAAAAAATCTGCGGTCCTCAATCATCCATATTAAAATGCATTATGAAAACTCTGCTTATAGTAATCAGAAATTCGGTTATTGTCATCAGAATCAATACATCGCTATAAAATATCGCATTTAAAATTAAAAAAAATATTGCTTCGTTTTCACCGAAATTTAGTCAAAAAAATGAGAAAATCCGAAGATAAACACTTGTCTACCATTTTAAATATGCAAAAGATATGATTTGTGTACATTTTTTAATTAATTAATTAAACGATGTAAGTTTTTGTTTTAATAAAATTCATACAGATAAATATGACTGCTTTTCAAAACTTCACGGCGCCTTTAAGTGGTTTTCCCGCACATCTTGCCCTTACGAATGGTTCGGCCTTACTGTTGCCAGATCTGGTGATTTTTTATGTTTTTTTTTCCAATGATGAAATATATTCATTAATCACACACCATAAAGCACTATCTGCAGTATAGAATTCAACATACACTTTTATTAATCAAAAAAATGAGAAAATCCCATGATAAACACTTGTTTACCATTTTTAATAACGCAGATTTGACATAAATGGAAAGATATGATTTGTGTACATTTTTTAATTAATAATTATTAGAAGGATGTAAGTTTTTGATTTAATAAAATTCATACAGATAAATATGACTGCTTTTCAAAACTTCACGGTGCCTTTAGGTGATTTTACTGCATGTCTTGCCCTTACAAATGGCGCGGCCTTACTGTTGCCAAATCTGGCGATTTTTAATGTTTTTTTTTTTTGTGACGAAATATAGTTTAAAATTGCTGATATAGAGATTTAACAATATTATAATTCTCTTTATTAAAAAAAAGATTAACAATTATTTTTGATATAAGAATTTTCTTACTATTGCTCTAGTTCTTCGTGATTTTCCGTGAACTGAATTGGCAACAGCTTAAGCGTAAATCATTTCACTTCACTTTTCGCTTAACTGATTGCATAATATACACTATAAAGTTCAATAAGTGTTCATCCATCAGTTATAGAGCTTTGTATTATTATTATTAGTGTTATCTTTTAATCTAATTTTCATTTTTTTATTTCTTACATCCTGCATCTATCATTTTCTCGTATCAATAGTTTTTTCGGGAGTCCCAATAAAATGATGAATCGAGATTACACTGCATATAACAGCAAAGTATAGTATATACTATATAATAAAAAAAATTGAAAATTGCTTTTTTGATATGCACCACTTAATGTTATCAATCGGTTATTGTTATCAAAATAGATTGGTCCCAAACGATTCTGATAAGCGGCTTCTACTGTATTTAAAATATCAAAATACAGTGGGTGATCGGTTAATGAACATAATCCGTTCCAAGAAAGTGTTCGTTATCCAAATTGTTCATTAACCGATCATCGATTTACCATAGGCCAAGACAATATTCGTTATCCGAATTGTTCGTTAACCGATCATCGATTTACCATAGGTTTTAATGGGAATTTGAGTTCATTAACTGATCATCGATTTACCATAGGTTTTTATGGGAATTTGATTCCAAGAAAATGTTCGTTATCCAAATTGTTCGTTAACCGATCATTGATTTACCATAGGTTTTTATGGGAATTTGATTAAATTAACCGATCATCAATTTACCATAGGTTTTTATGGGAATTTGATTAATTCATTTTGGAGACCCAAAAAAAATAAATAAATAATTATAAATTTCTTATTATGTGGAGACCCAAAAAAGACATAAATAAAAAATTATATAATTTTTTATTTATGTTTATTTATATGTAAGACCCAAAAAAAAAAACAGTAAGAAATTATATAATTTTTTATTTATGTTGGACCCAAAAAAACATAAATAAAAAATATATAATTTCTTACTATGTTTATGAAAAAACATAGTAAGAAATTATACAATTTTTTATTTATGTTTATTTATATGTAATAACAATAATATATACATATATAGTCTTGCATTTTCATCTATGTATTTATTTTCCGATAAAGAATCTGCCCAATATCGATTGCTTTTTTTTCTCTCCTTCAGGATTTTTCGGAAGTGATTAATAGCATCGTCGTGGTAGAGATCTCCAAGCCTGTTGACCTTAACTTGGTATGGGTGCCATTCTAACACCAAAAAATTGTAAAATCTCTCTCTAACCTTCTTTAATAAATCTTTGATTTGTTTTACGTTGTCTCCGAGTTCATTTTAATCGGGAAAACTACTTTTCTCCCATCCTTACCCATAAGTCACGAGCGCGCAAGGCCTAAGCCTGTCATTCCGTTAGGTTAGTTAAGCCGAACTATCTTCATGGAATATTTTTATCTTGCGGCGGCCACTTATAGAGCCGCCATCATCACCGGCTAACCAACACCCATGATGGGGTCAACTGGAAGTTGAAGGATGGGTTTCAAATGGTCTATGATGGGGTCAACCGGAAGATTGAAGGATGGGTTTCAATGGTCCGTGGGTCAACTGGAAGATTGAAGGATGGGTTTCAATGGTCCAGACCCAGATCCCTCCTAAAAAATTGGAGGAGTTGGACCCCGGATCCTCCAGAATGGTAAGTCACAGCTTTACCACGCAGCCATCCGAGAGGAGTTGGACCCCCGGATCCTCCAGAATGATAAGCCACAGCTTTAACACGCAGCCATCCAGCATAAGCTACAGCTTTACCTTTTTCCTGCTGATCTGTCATTCGGTCAGTCTGCGGGTCCCACAGTTTGTTCTGTGAAGTGTTCGTTATCCGAACATTTGTTCATTAACCGAACATAGAAATCTTTCAAAAAAGTGTTCGTTATCCGAACTGTTCATTAACCGATCACCCATTGTAAGAGAATTTGTCATGAATTTAAATTTTATAGTTTAATATAGAAAAATTGATTATTGAAGCAAAACTTTTAAATATAATATATAATTTTATTAATAGGGAGTATTTATAAAATACAAAATATAATTTCCAAAAGTTTTTTGATTAAGCTGTTAAAATATATCATTATTAAAATTTTGTAGTCATATTACTTAAATTTGTACTGATTTTCCAGTTAGAATATTTCATACAGAAAATAAACTTTTATTAAATATAACATTCAGTAAATGAATTTACAGTATGTTTTGTACTTATAATAGCTTAATGAACTTTTTTGTTATAATTAATAACCATTGCATATATCAATAGAACATGGAAAAAATTTCTATTTTTTTCAATTATTTCAAATATTTCTTGCTTTTATTGCTTTTTCATTCAGATTTTTTAAATTCTTAAATCACTTCAAAATTATATAAAGCTTTAAGCTTAAAACATTTTCACAAATGTTTAAATATGTTGTGTTAAAACATTTTATATTAATAAAAACAGGATAATGTAACTATACAAATTTTATAAAAAAAAATAATAATAATAAAAATTATTTTAACATAGCATTTTTATATAAAACAAAAATTCTATAAACATTATACATAATTTTGTTCCTATTAAGTGATCTATTAACTTCTGTACCATATAATATAGAAATTGTTCAATCATACTTATCTGAAATTTGATTTAATCTAGTATAATAATTGCATATTATTCAATGTAAGTCATTTGAAAAATAAATAAATATAGTTTAATATATTTAATAAATTTATTGATTAATATAAAACATTTATTTTAAAATTTGTTTTAAAAATAAAATAATTACAATATTATAATAAATTTTATAGAAACTTTATTTCTATGAATGAAATATTTGCATGATTTACATGTTAAAAAATGCAGGTAACCCTCAATTTATGGAGCTGCAAATTATATAGTTCAAAATTACAAAATTTGTACTTTTATAGATTTTGTTACTGTTACACATGATTTACATGAATTTCTGTATGTTTCTAGAAGCTTCTGTAAATAAAACAAAAGGGATCACCTGAGTGTGTTTTTCTGTGCCAATGAGAAGTGGGTGAATCCTTACATAAGTTGGAAAATAGCTGTATTCTAGATCAGCTATTTCCAACTTCATAGGATATAAATCTCAAAATTCTTGTTTAATATTTTCAATAATTTAATATTTTCCAAATTTCTCTTTAGTTTATATATATCATCATTTTATTTTATTCCATTTAAAATTTTTTATTAAAAAATCCATAAGTTTGAGTGAGCATCTATGATTGTTATAAATATTAATAATGATAAAAAAGTCTGTATAATATATTAAAATTTATTATTACAAAGAATTTTAAGGCAAGTTCCTAGATTACTTGCTTTTATTTTTTTTCTGTCACTTGTCTTGCTTCGCATTGTTGCACATCATGTATAGCCACTTATGTCCTACAATTGTGTTTTTACCACAGATTTCTATACATAGATGGCCTGCTCATTGTTTAAAAGTGAATACATTACTGGTGGGATACTTTCACAAAAGTACATTCAAAGTTATGATAAATTGACTTTATTTTGGTGGCCAGATTTGGCCCATTTATTTTAATAAATGTGATGAACAGATTCTAATAGCTAATAAAAAGGGTATAGTATCCAAATATGGGGTATTAAACCATTTTTTTATTATAATTTTTTATAAATATACAATTTCGATAATTTAAACAGTGCTCAAAATTTTTGCATTTTCCTAATAGTTTAATGTTTCAAGAAAGGAGAAAAACAGATTTAAAGGCCATCAAGGATGCATTGTAAAAAAAAAACCATTATTATATGCATTTATGCTAAAAAAATGTAGTTATGAAATGTTGTCTAATAATTATGAAATGTAGTTATGAAATGTTGTCTAAATGTAGTTATGAAATGTTGTCTATATTTAGACAACATTTCATAAGTGACAACATTTCCAAGTTCAAAGTAATTCAAAGTTCAACATTTCAAATTTCAAAGTAAGACATTTCCAAGTTCTTGTATGGAAACAGATTTCGATGATGAATACACTGATACCTTGAAAACGATATAAGACGTTTACATTTTGACTTGAAATTGCTTTAATAAATAAAATTATCGCAATAAACTTTTGCTATATTTGTAAAATTCACAAAACATTTCAATTCAATATTGAAATGTTTTGTGAATTTTTTGAAATTTTCACTCAATATTGTTGAGTTATCTGGAAAATTTTGTCTAAATATTCAAGTTCTTGTATGGAAACAGATTTCGATGATTAATACACTGATACCTTGAAAACGATAAAACAAAGTTCACTTGCCAGTGAGAGAGTTTTCTATTTCAGGAAATTTTGTATTTAGAATAAGAATAACATTAAGTAAGCGTTCAGTGGACATTTTATATTTTTTGAAATCAAATTTCCTGAAGAAAATTACTAAATGAAATAAAAATTTATATTTTATAACGTTCAGTGGACATTTTATATTTTTTGAAATCATATTTCCTGAAGAAAATTACTAAATGAAATAAAAATTTATATTTTATGCAGATATTAAGTTTTTTTTCTATTATTATTTGGTATGTTGCTGAATATTTTGTTATAATTTTTTGTAGTTCCATAAATGTATAAATAAATTGGAAAATTTTAAAATAAATATGAATTCATACAGATTTTAGTTTTTTCTCTATTATTATTTGGTATGTTGCTGTATATTTTGTTATATTTTTTTGTAGTTCCATAAATGTATAAATAAACTGGAAAATTTTAAAATAAATATGAATATTTTTTACTATTCTCATTATATATATCGCACACGTATTTATATCACACACGTATCGCACACGTATTATATATATCACTAAAGTGACACAAGTCAAAAACTTGCATTTTTATGTTGGCACCATTTTATAACTTGGGAAGCAACCTCCATCATCTTTTGAAACCATTTTCCTAAAAATGGTTTCAAAAGATTACAAATTTTGAAAAAATTATTAGTTATATAATGGTTTTTAGTTAGGCTGATTTCGAATTTTTTCCAATTTTCTCAAAACGTTCTTTTTTGACTTGTGTCACTTTAGAAATACGTGTGCGAT